>CAUYQG010140307.1:0-37048 GCA_963574415.1 Tarsius wallacei
CTGCCTCAGCCTTCCAAGTAGCCGGAACTACAGGCGCACGCTACCACGCCCGGCTAATTTTTGATTATTGTAGAGATGAGGTCTCGCCAAGTTGCCCAGGTGGGTCTCGAACCCGCGGGCTCAGGCAATCCACTCACCTCAGCCTCCCAAGGCGCGGGATTACAGGCTGAGCCACCGAGCCCGGCTCACTACTTTTATTTAAAATGGTAATAGAAACCCTAGTCAGTGCAATGAGGCAATAAAAACAATACATGGTGTAAAAATGGAAAGGAAGAAGTGACACTGACTATATTAAGGGACAAGAAGAATTTTTATTAAAAAGCTTGAGATATCTACAAAGCAGCAATGAGAACTGGTGAGGTGCAGTGACTCAAGCCTATAATCCCAACACTTTGGGAGGCTGAGCTAGGAGAATCACTTGAGCCCAAGAGTTTGAGACCAGCCTAGGCACCATAGCAAGACCTCATCTCTACAAAAAAATAAAAGTTAGCCAAGTATGGTGGCACACGCCAGTAGTACCAGATACTCGGGGAGGCTGAAGTGGAAGGATCTCCTGAGTCCAGGAGGTCAAGGCTGGGGTGAGCCATGATCTTGCCACTGCACTCCAGCATGGGCAACAGAGTAAGACCCTGCCTCAAAACAAACAAACAGAAATAATGAGAATTAATGTATATTTAGCAAGGTAATAAGATACAAGGTCCTTATATAAAAATCTATTGTATTTTTGTATATCAACAGAAAGCAAATAACAAAATTTCTAAAACTACATTTGAGTAGCATCAAAACTATAAAATGCGTAGAAGTAAGTTTATCAAAGACTTGCAAGATATTTACACTGAAAATTGCAAAACACTGATAAGAGAAACTTTTTAAAACCTAAATAAATGGAATAGATGTGCCATGTTCATGGTTTAGAAGTCTCCATATTTTAAAGATATTTATTTTCTACAGATTTATATATAGAATCAACACATTCCTACCAAAATTCCAGTAGACTTTTTAGAGAAATTGATGAATTGATTCTAAAATATATATGAAAATACAGGAGATCTAGAGTAATCAAACTATTTCAAAGAAGGAGAGAAAAATTGAAGAACTCACTGCAAGATTAACTACACTCACTAACTCACTTCAAGATATGCTAGAGTAATCAGCACAGTATGATATTAGTATGATGATAGACAAGTAGAACAAAATAGATATCCCAGAAATAAATTAACAAGTAAACAGCCAATTATTTCTGACAAATGTGCCAAGTCAATTTAATGAGAAAAGGAAAGTATTTATAGCAATGGTGCTGGAACAACCAGATTAATAAATATCAATTGGTTAATCCCAACCTCGTAATCCTACTACATGAAAAATTAATTTATGATACATTAGAGACAAAAAGTTAAAAGTATAAAGCTTCAAAAAATATTGGAGGATATTTTGTGAATTAAGTAAAGATTTCTTAGAATATATAAGCACAAATCATAAGTTAAAAAATTAAAAAATCAAACTACCAGAATTAAAATTTTTGCTCTTCAAAATACACTGCTTAAAAAATGAGAAAAAGGTAAGTCACAGTTTTTAAAATCACGAAAGAAATGGACAGATACTTCATAAAAAGAAAAAACACAAATAACCTGTAGCATATTAAAATAGGCTGAATAGTATTAGTAATTAGGGAATTGCAAATTAGAATTACAAGGAGATATCATTTTGAAAGCACAAGAATGGCTACAATTACCAGCGTGAGTAGGGGTGTGGAGCAATTGGAACACTCATGCCTTTTCAGTAGGAATGTAAAATGTCATAGCCTCTTGGGAAAACTGGCCTTTTTTTTTTTAAATGAAGTTAACCTTACATTTACCATATGACAACCAATTCTATTATAAGGCATTCACCCAAGATACATTTTTAAAAACACCTATCTGCATAGACATACACAAGAATAATCACAATAGCTTTCTTTATAATGGCCTCAACAGGAAAATTATAATAATTTGCAGTATATTGATATAAAGAAATATTACCGGAGTCATGAAAAAAAGAATAAACTATTGATCTTCAGCAATATGAAAGAATTCAAAATCACGATAAGTAAAATAAGACAGACACAAAAGAGTCAATACTACAGCACATGATTCCATTTATCTGCAAATCAAGTAAACTTAATCTATGTGGAAAAATTAGAATGGTGGTTGTCTCTTGGGGAGTGAGAATGGCGATTGCCTAGAAATAGGCCCAAAGGAACTTTCTGGAATGATGGAAGTGTTGATTGTATAGATTTATGCTTTTGTCAAAAGCCTTGTCTACTGATTTGTGTATTTCACTCTAAGGAATTCTCTATAAATATTGAACTCTACTTAGTAGATTTGTTTTCACAATGGTATGGGTCGACATTTGAATTTTTTTTTAACACTAAGTGTGACTTTCATATGGTGTTATCTGATAGCTACTGCTGAGTCTTTACTAGTTTTATTCCATTTCAGGCAACCTGTCTCAAATCTTGCTCTCTATTACAATTTCTTAGGTACCTTGCAGCTACCTTACTACTCAGCTACCTTACTACTCAAGTTCAAACATCAGCATCACTCTGGGACTGTTAGATACGCAGAATCCCAGGCCCCAACCCTGACCTACTGTGTATGCTAACAAGATATTGAGGTTAGCCTTTCTGGGAAGCCCTGACTTACATCTCGCAGAAGTATTGCAAATGTTAAGTAAAATATCTGTGGAAGGCACAGTGCCTGGCAAGTAATAGGGTAGCGCAGATATGACAAACAGGAAGAAGAATGATGATAGGAAAGAACTTTTTTTAAAGTGGGTGTTTCTTAAATCATGCTCCAAGAAATATTGGCACTCCATGAATTTTCAAGGCAAACACTGGAGAAAATAACTCAGCTTTCCAATAACTGAGAACAACAACAGCATTTGTTGATATCTAGCTGTTCTACAGAAAGGGATTGGAGGCAACTCGGATACTGCTGATGGAAAGTGTTGAAACATAGTCTACATCTCCTGAGAGTGGGAGCTGCCTAGCAGCCCAGCAGGATTAAGCAAACTTCTCCTGGCTTCCCTGCTCTTCTCTAATCTTGCCCATCTATTTAAGCAGGATGGGCCTTGCAGGCATTGAGTCATTCTAGCTGCACAGTTATCAGTCACCGCTTGGTAATCAGCCAGTGCCTACATGTGGCTTCTGATATTTACTTATTTCCACTAGTTATTATTTCTATACTTGATCATAACCAAAAGGCTGAGAAGCAATTCTGCCCATTATTATTTCTAATAGTGAGTAAAATGTAATAACTCAGATTTTTTAAAGAGTAGAAATTATTATTATTATTATTATTATTATTTGAATTGGAGTCTCACTCTGTCACCCAGACTGGAGTGCAGTGGCCGTTCCCAGCCACAGCAACCTTGACCTGCTAGGCTCCAGCGATCCTTCCACCTCAGCCTTCCAAGTAGCCGGAATTACAGGCATGCGCTACCATGCCCAGCTGATTTTTTGATTTATTGTAGAGATGAGGACTCGCCAAGTTGCCCAGGTGGGTCTCGAACCCGCGGGCTCAGGCAATCCACTCACCTCAGCCTCCCAAAGCGCAGGATTACAGGCTGATCCACCGAGCCCGGCTAGGAGTAGAAATTATTAATAAGGAGGAGAAAGGACCATAAACATGTGAAATATTGACTTTTCTGTTTTCCCTCTTGTAACAAAAAGGGATATCAATATGCTGAAAATAGTATATTTGCACTATATTTAGATTCATCCAAGCAAACTATTAAAGTGCAAATTTTTCAGCACTCTGGTGAAGTAATATTTCATTGGGTTTTTGCTCCTTAAGCTGCTTTATTTTATTGATTTATTTATTGACATTTCCATGTGTGTTGCTTTTTTTTTTGAGTCAGAGTCTCACTCTGTTGCCCAGACTGGAGTGCAGTGGTACACTCACAGCCACCGCTGTGCTCAGGTGATCCTTCTGACTCAGTCTTCCAAATATCTGGAACCACAGGCATGCGCTTCCACACCCGGCTAATTTTTTGATTTTTATTATAGAGACGAGGTCTCGCCATGTTGCTCAGGCTGGTCTCAAACTCCTGAGCTCAAGCAGTCCTCTTGCCTCTGCCTCCCAAAGTGCTGGGATTACAGGCCACCACGTCCAGTCACGTGTGCTGCATTTTAAAAATTATTCTTTACTGTGTGTCTCAGACTGCTTAAGCCACACTGGTTTTGAAGTACAGCTGTGTCTTTCTTTCCAAGAGATAAAGAATCATCAGGGTTTGGAAACCCTCTTCTACATTGGTGGTTACTCCCAATCTGAAGCCAGTGAACAAGAGGAGGAGAGAGAGAGAGAGAGAAAAGTTTAACCAGAAACTTCTACTTAAGAACGATTAATATTACCTAGATTGTCAGCCAGGATGTAAGGAATGGGGAACTTCCACCTGCTGCTTGGGTCTCTCAGGCCATTTCGAGAGTTCTGTAGAAACAAAGACAAAGATGTGGGAAGCCTGGTCCTTGAAGTCACCTTGGCCTCTTCTTTCACAAAACTCTCACACCACAAACAGCCTATCACACAACTCAAGCAATTTAGTGGTAACGTCTTCTGATTATAAATGCAATAGAAGCTCCAGAGAAATAATTTGGAAAAAATCAGATAAATTATTAGGAACAAAATAAAGGGACTTGCAATTCCCCAAAAAGTAAGATAGCCAAATTATTTTTTGGAGGACAGGCCCCTTGTAGTTCAGGCTTACCATGCTAGGTAAGTGTTATAGGAACACACCAGCATCCGTGTACCAGCTAGTGTTGTGAGAGGCTGCATTCAGCTTCAGTGAAATTTTGTGTGGAGAGTCTTTCATAGTGTTTGCCCATTTCATGATGGGTGATTTATAAGTACACCTGCCCATACCACACTGAGTGTTCAGCAGTTTTTGACCCAAAACAGCATGACCCCCATGCCCCACCTTCCCTATTCACCCAGTCTTGCCCAGAATGACTTTTTTTGTTTGTTTCTCCAGATGAAAAAGCCCTCAAAGGGAAAAGTATTGCCAGTGTGCAAGAGGTGAAACAAAAAACTGCAGAAGTAAAAAGGCATCAAAATTGATGAGTCCAAAAACTGTTTTGAGCAGGAAAAAGTGTGTTGATAGGTGTATTGCATTAAATGGAGAGTACTTTGAAGGTGACAGAAGTTTATACATGTAAGAACAAGTACACAATTTTTTATAAATAAATTCTAGATTTTTGAGGCCACCCATCATAGATTTGTTATCTTCCATCTCATTCTCCACTTATTAGGAAAGTTAAATTGGTAAACCATTTAGTAATTATTTATTCTTTTGTGCTGTTTGCTTGTTTTTCCTGGTTTTTGTTTTGTTGTTTTTTCCCTACCAACTACAGTGAAAGTCCTTGCAGGCACAGATTATAGATGAGAATTCCTCATCTCCCCCATAATGCCCACCCCATGGCTGGCCACAGAGCAGAGGGTCAAAACCAATGACACAGCCTGCTCTGAGGAAGCTTATTGTGTTATTGGCAGCTACTCACCCGCAAGAGGATGTCCCCTTGAAAGAGATCCAAGCCTGCAGCTAGATGTGGATTTAAAAAAAAAATTTGAGCGAACATTATTAAAAGACACCTTTCATCATACAATTAATCTCTGCCATTATAAATCTTTGACTACTAATCTTTATATATAAATCTCCTTTTGAAACAGTTCCAAAAAAAATTCTTCTCATTGAGTAAATGAATGGCCAATAAGTATCAAACGTTGTCATATCCTCTGTTTTCAGTGTTGAAACAAGAAGCTTTGTCTAAGAAGTAAGATTTGAGTTAGAAGGGATCTTATTGATCATTCACTCTAAAACTCTCATTCTTCAAAGGAAGAAAGAGACAGGAAGCAAGGCACTAGGTGGCCCTGGCTGAGTGAATATCAAAACTCCAGCCTTCTCATTCAGGGTCCTTTCTGCTACTGTGCCATCCTGCCTCCTGTCCCTAAGTAAGTGGGTTAATTTTGGTTTTTTGCCATGAAAAAATGATGATACCCTTCAACAGCAAGCTCAGCGCGCTGCTCTTCCTTATTATAGGGAAGACCAGAGAAACATGAATAGATTCATTCAAAACTGTGTCTCTAAATGTCAGCTGTCAGATGCTTAACAGAATATACTCTCCCACTGCTGGCATTGCTTGGTTCTGGCCTCATACCGTTTCTAATGACAAGGTTCTTACAAGGGAAGATCTTTATGGGAAGATTTCTCAAGCATTTAAAAGAAGATCACTTCTCATCATAACTTTCATGTGACAAGCTACATTCCCTGTGAAATGCAGACAACTTCAGACAGGATTCCTGGATTGTACTTCAATCTGAGGCCAGCCCTGATTTACAACTGGGAAACCAAGGCAGAGAATAATCACCACAGCCTCATGTGCTAACAGAAGCCTATGGCTCCTCATTCGGGAACTGGATCTGTCTTTGCAAATGACACCAAGGAAGGAGTTAGGCACTGGGAGGCATCTTGGTTTCACTTGCTAATGACTAACCAAGGTTGTCTCTGCTACTGCACTCCAGCCTGAGTGACAGAGTGAGACTCTGACTCAAAAAATACAAATAAAATTTTCTTTAAAAAAATGTAAAATGGGGTAAAGAGGGAAATAATTCTGAGGTGATGGGGGGTTGCTATTGTATTATAGGGTGGTCTGGAAAGGGCTCCTTGAGGAGGTAACATTTCTGCAGAAATCTGATGGAGTGAGGGAATGAGGGAAGAGTGTTGGAGGCAGAGGCAACAGCAGAGAGGCAGGTCCTGAGGCAGGAAAGCCTTAACGTCTTAGAGCAGTCGTCCTCAAACTTAAGCATCAGAATCCCCTGGAGGGCCTGTACAACACAGACTGATGAACACCACCCCTTGGGTTTTTGGTACATTAAGTCTGGTGCAAAGACTGATAATGTTCATTTCTAACAAGGTTCCTGATGGAGCTGATGCTGCTGGTTGGGGGATCATTCACTGAAACCACTTTCATAGAGAGATAGCTTTGCAGCCAGGGTAGCTGAAGAGCTCAAGTCAGAAAGGGGAAAATAGCAAAAAAATGGGGCCAGAGAGGGTGGCCAGGGGCAGACCGTCTCACACTCCAATGTGTATAGGAATCACTTGGAATCTGTCAAAATGGAGATGCTGGTCCTGTAGGTCTGGAGTGGAGCTCCAGAATGCTGCATTTCTAAGAAAGCTCTTAAGTGATGAAGGTGATGTTGGCCTGTGGACCACACTCTTATTTTGTGTTGGAGGAGAAGTTTTAGAAGGTTGGATCAGAAAAGTGACACGACAAGAATGATAGTAAAAGGAGAGCTCTGTTTATGCCGTGCAGAATAGTCTGTAGGGGATGAAGGCAGAAAGGGAAGTGCAGTTATGAGGTCACTCAAAAGACCCAGCCAGGGCATCCCCTTCGGGTCCCCTCCCACTGTGGGAGCTTTACTGTTCTCTCAATAAATCCTGCTTTCAAAAAGACCCAGCCAAATGTAGCATGGCTGACACAGTGGGTGCAGCGAAAGTGCTGAAAAACCTCGACTTGTGATGTGACGTGAAGGTAGATTGAATAGAGTTTGCTGACAGATTGGGTATAAGGTGTGAGAGAAAGACAAGAGTGAGGGGCAACTGAGCTTCTGAGCCTAAATGAAAAGACTGAGAGAAGCAGATCTTGGGGTGCAGGATAAGAGAGGTTTTCAGCATTGCAAGGTGTGGAGAGAAGGTAATCAAAAGGTGGAACCTTTTCTGTGTAACTTTCCCAATCCATTTCTGATATTAGTATCTGACTATACAGCTCAGTCAATTAATCCTGGTGGCTTGGTTTGAATGGCCTAACACAGTGTTCCCAACCTTTTTTGGCACCAGGGACTGATTTCCTGGAAGACAATTTTTCCACGGACGGGGGGTGGGGGAGGGGTGGATGGTTTCTGGATGGTCCAAGCACATTACATTTACTGTGCACTTTATTTCTATTATTATTGCATTGTAATATATGAGAATCTAATGCTGATGCTGATCTGACAGAGGCAGAGCTCAGGCAGTAATGTGAGCGATGGGGAGCAGCTGTATATACAGATGAAGCCCGCCAGCCAGTCACCTACTGCTGTGCGGCCCAGTTCCTAACAGGCCATGAACTCCTGGTCTTAAACACAGGTTGGGGAAGGGTTCCACATGGTAAAGGGATTTCTTCATGGAGGTCACAGTTCAGAGGTGTTAGTGGGGCTGAAGAGTAAGAAATGACTCAGAGGTAAAGAATTCATTTTTGTTAGATAAAGTAGGATGAGATAAGGAAAAGACTATTTAAAAAGACAGTAGATCTTTTAAAGACAGCAGATTCTCAGAATTGTGTACACCCCAACTCACTCTAATATGTTGGTGTCTTGGGTCCATTTGTTTATTCATCCATTTACCTTCCTAAACGATTTCTACTCTGCCCATGCAGCTATCTCAAGCTATTCCAACTAAAAATCAGCTAGCTGCCTTCCTTGTCAGTGAGACAAAGCCAGGAAAATGTAACCCTTAAGTACAGGTTCTGTAGTTAAGGATTCTGTAGTCTTTAGATAGCACTGAGCTATTGGGGACTGAGTCACAAGACCCGGAAGTGAGCCCATCACTGTCACCTGGGATCGTGGGCAAGTCACCCTAACCATTAGGGGCTGCTCATCCCTTCCTGCAAAATGAAAACAGCACATATCTTGCCCCACTACAAGATTTGACAAATAAATAAATAGACATGCAATTGGACAGGAAAGCTTTTGTGAACTTAAGGTGTTTTAGTGGAACCTCTGCGTCCACTAATCCTAACCAAAACCCCCAGGAATGTGGAGGCTTCTCTCTCATTTCAGAAGCAGGATAATAGAAGAAAAGGAGATATGATAACCTGGCTTCTCCTTCCTCTCAATAACAGAAGAGATGGATGGATTTCTTCAAGAAATATTTTTGTAAACAAGACGTCTAGACCAAAATACCCTTACACTCATTTCTAAGTACCAAATAAAGTTATTAATGGGTCAGTAGAATGGATTTTTTCCTCCACTAAATATAATAAGAGGCTTATTCTTAAAATTTTTATTTAGTGAGCAGAATAATCATTCATTTCCCCCCTTTTTTAAAAGATAGAAACTGTAGAAATAAAATCTTAGAAACAGAAAACTTGTTATATATGTCTAGATGGATTGAAAACTCCTTAGCTTGCCTAGAAAATCTGGTCTTGTCATTTTCTATATCCACATTTTCATTTTTCAGGAACTACAAATCCTGATGAAGCTCCCATAAATATTTCTCCCCAAAAGATACGCAATACACAAATAAATATTAGGAAGGTAAGTGTTTTACATTAAACTTATCACTGGGTTTTAAGTTATTTCGAGACATTAATGAGGCAAAAATTGAACCCACCTAAATTGATTTCTGAAATATCCTTCTGTTCACCAAAATATGTGTCATATACTGTTAAAAGCAAGGAAAAAAATTATTACTAGTCATGCTGAACAAGACAGAAAATTCAGAAATACTTTCTATTCATTTGAAGTGATTCTTACCATTTCCTTTGGAAAGGTGCTTAATCTGAAAGAAAATAAATAAACAGAAAATAGATAATGTATACTAGAATCAATATTTCTAAATATCTAGAAGATGAGAAGTCTACTCACCGAAACAGCTGCTATGTGGGCAAAAACCAAGGTGAAAGAGAGAATGCAGGTGGGTCTAGTCCAAACCATTGTTGCAAGTGAATTGATTTTAGCAAAGACACCTTGTTATAAATACTTTTAGACCTTGCCCTGGCTGGCATATTAAAAACTTTGACCCTTTCATATGCACTGTTAAAAATGTGGTCAAAGATAACATAGTATCTTTTGAGGACAGATACTAAGCCTTACCTTAAAAGCTTAGCCTTAAAGACTGGGAAGGCATTGGAAAAATTATTACTGAAATGAACATATAAGAGCCAATAACATTCCTATACACTGACCATAACTGTCCATATAATATTACAGATAAAGGAAACTCTTAAGAGAAATACAAATAATCCACAAAATAAGTATAGAGTACTTAAATCTAATAAAAGATGAATTTGAATTTTATGGAAATGTTCAAAAGCAATAATTGAAGGACATAAAAAAGACCTGAGTCTATCTCTTTCTCTCTCTCCCTCTCTCTCTTTCTCTCTCACTCTCTCTGTCTCTCTCTGATTCTTTCCATATGTATATATGAAAAAGTCATGGATTATTCTGATATTAATCTATAAATTCAATGTCATTCTAATAAAAATTTTAAAAGGATTTTCAGTGGAACTTGCCAAACTGACTAACTGTTTTTGAATTCACATGAAAGAGTAAACCTCTAAGAATAGATAAGAAGATTCTGAAAAGGATGAATAAAGAGAAAGAAATTTCTCTAACAGAATACCAAGAATTTTTATAATGTTATGGTAATTAGAGAGTATAATATTTATAAAAAGATCAAATGAATCTATAGAGTGTAATAAAGAATATCAAAATATTTGCAAGCATATATGGGTATGTGTATATGGGGCGAATAAAAAAAACCCAGAGGGAAACTATGGTCTTTTCAATAATAGTGTTGGAACAATAGCAGCTCCATGAGGAAAAACTTTAATGTTCACTACATACTATTCACAAAAATGAACTCTAGATAGATTAAAACGTAAATATGAACATCTAAACTCTAAGAAAGAAAATATAGAAAGATACCTTTAATCTTGAAGTCAGGAAAGATTGTTTAAATAAGAAAAAAAGAAATCATAATGAAAAAGCAATAAATTTGGCTATATCAAACTTTATGACAAAAAACATGATTAAAAGACAAGCCACAGATGAGAGATGATATAATTTTAACATAAGTATTCAAGATATATAAGAAATTTCTACAAATCAATGAGATATATAATCTAAGAAAAAAATGAAAAAACAATTAACAAAAAAGAAAATTCAAATGGCCAATAAATATATAAAAATACTTTAACTTCACTAGTGTTTAGAAAAAAAAAAGTAAATTCAAAAAACAATCAAATACCACCTCAAGCTCAGATTGCTTAGATGAAGAAGACTGACAATACCAAGTGTGAAGGCAAGAAAATAGGAAATATGATACACTGCTGGTAGGACAGCATTTCATGCTAAGAAAGTTGAAATGTGCATAGTTCATCACTAGAAACTTCATTTCTAGGTATATACTCTAAAGGAACTCACACCTATGTATGCAAAGTACCACATAATATATTCATTGCAGTACTTTTTTGTAATGTAAAGAATGGGAAAAATTGTGTTTAGACTAGACGAAAAAGTTGGGGGATGTATTTATGGGGTATATTTAGCATAACAATGCTTCTTTAATTTTACAGTTGTTTTCAATTTCTTACAAACACTTCTTTTATTATAATTATTTTATGCAAACAACACTGCAAATAAACTTTAAGTGTTTATCATTTTATTTGCTGATATTCAGTCATGCCCAGTAAATGTTTAACAACAACCTCTTTAAAAAAGTCTTTATTTGTTTGCTGGTTTCCATGGTGTAAATATTTCCACTATGGTCAATTTCAAGCCACAGCACTATGCCACTGAATGCGGTGATAGGAAGAGAGGTACACAGTAATCTCTACCTACCCCAGCACAGTACTGCATATCCTCACACCCCTTCTACTCCTGTATGCACAAGGTCTAAGAATCTTTGGTATTAGGTTGGTGCAAAGTAATTGTGGTTTCAGATTGGGAATTTTAAATCATTATAACTAGGCACAAACACATCTTTTTATTTTTTATTTTAAAGAGGTGGAGTACAATTCAGGGTTGGGTACACAAGTGGTCATCGTACAGGTAAAGTTTGGGTTTCCCTTTGATCCTACTTTGCCTGGTTTAAGATCAGGTACCGTTACTAATGTTATGAGTGCCCCCCCTCCCCAATCCCTGGAAATTTCTGGCTACTGCCAATCCCTTTCTTATAGTATTATGGTAAATGTTCAGGGTCCACTTATGAGTGAGAACATGTGGTATTCTGTTCCTTGTTTCTGTGATAGATCACTGAGTACTATAGACTCTAAATCCATCCAAGTTGCTGCAAAGTCCGTATGTTTGTCCTTCTTTATGGCTGTGAATATTTCATAGTGTATATGTACCACTTTTTTTTTAATCCAGTCCAGTTTCGATGGGCAGTATGGTTGGTTCCACGTTTTTGCAATTGTAAATAGTGCTGCAATAAACATGCATATGCAGGTATCTCTTTTGTAGAGTGATTTAAATTCCTCCAAGTATATTCCCAGAAGGTGGATTACTGTATCGTATGGAAGGTAAAGTTCTAGTTCTTTTAGGAACCGTCACACTGATTTCCATAGAGGTTGAACTAGTTTGCATTCCCACCAGCAGTGTAGAAGCATTCCCTTTTCTCTGCATCCTTGCCAGGCTCTGTTGTTTGTTTTATTAAGGATGACAATTCTTACTGGAGTTGGGTGGAATCTCAATGTGGTTTTGATTTGCATTTCTCTGATGATTAGTGAAGCTGAGCATTTTTTCATGTGTCTGTTGGCTGCTCGTATGTCTTCTTTTGAGAAGTGTCTATTCACGCTTTTTGCTCACTTTTTATTTGTTTATTTTTAAATTTTTTGAGTCAGAATCTCACTCTGTCGCCCAGGCTGGAGTGCAGTGGCACATTCATGGCCACCACAGCCTCGACCTGCTGGGCTCAGACAATACTTCAGCCTCAGCCTTCCAAGTAGCTAGAACTACAGGCTCATGCCATCACACCCAGCTAATTTTTTTTTTTTTAATAGAGATGAGGTCTTACCAAGTTGCCCAGTCTGGTCTCGAACCCCTGGGCTCAGGCAATCCTCTTGCCTCCTCCTCCCAAAGTGCTGAGATTACAAGCATGAGCCACTGGTGCCCAGCTTGCCCACTTTTTAATGGGGTTATTTGTTTTTTTCCTTTTGGCACATTTGAGTTTCTTGTAGATCCTGGATGTTAGACCTTTGTCAGATATGCAGTTAGCAAATATTTTTTCCCACAGGTTGTCTCCCCGCTTTCTTGTTGGTTTCTTTGCTTCGCAGAAGCTTTTCAGTTTGATGAAGTCTCGCTTGTCTATCTTATCTCTTATGGCATGGGCTTTTGGGGTTTTGATCAGGAGTTGGTTGCCTATTTCGATTTCCGTAAGGGTGTCTCCTGCATTTTCTAAGATTCATGAAGTTTGAGGTTTCATATTTAGGTCTTTGATCCATTTGGAGTCGATTTTTGTGTATAGTGATAGGTAGGGGTCCTGTTTTAATCTTCAGCATGTGATCTGCCAGTTTTCCCAGCACCATTTACCAAATAGGTCCTCCTCTCCCCAGTATGTGTTGGTGGAGGCTTTGTCAAAGATAAGTTGGTTGAGAAATTGAGGTTTCGCTTCCGGAATCCCTATCCTGTTTCGGTGATCTATATGCCTATTCTTGGACAAATATCAAGTTGTTTTGATTATTGTTTCCTTACAATAAAGTTTAAAGTCTGGAAGTGTGTTACCTCCTGCTTTGTTTCCTTTGCTAAGGATTGTTTTGACTCTTCATGGTCATTTATGTTTCTAAATGAATGTCTGTATTGGTGTTTCCAAGTCTGAGAAGAATGATGTTGGTAATTTAATGGGTATAGTATTGAATCTGTAGATTGCCTTTGATAGGATGGACATCTTAACAATGTTGATACTTCCAATCCATGAACATGGAATATTTTTCCATTTTCAAACACATTTTAACTAATCAAAATAGGAACCATTATAACCAACACATTTTTGCCAGTGGGAAATGAGTTTGTTTATTCCTGTACTAGCATAAAAATCCGTGTGCTTCGGGCTTCAACGAATTCTTGGAAAGCATTTTCCGTATACTGCTGGTTGTGGAAGTGTTGTCCCTGCAAAAAGTTGTTGAGATGATTGAAGAAGTGGTAGTCAGTTGGCAAGAGGTCAGGTGAATATGGTAGATGAGGCAAAACTTTGAAGCCCAATTCGTTCAACTTTTGAAGTGTTGGTTGTTCAACATGCAGTTGGGTGTTGTCATAGAGAATTGGGCTCTTTCTGATGACCAGTGCCAGCTGCAGGCGTTGGATTTGCTGAGCATACGTCTCAGATATAATGGTTTTCTCAGGATTCAGAAAGCTGTGGTGGATCAGACCAGCAACAGACCACCAAACAGTGACCATGACTTTTTTTGGTGCAAGTTTGGCTTTGGGAAGTGCTGCAGGGCTTCTTCTAGATCCAACCACTGAGTTGGTCATTGCCAGTTGGGGTATGCAATCCACTTTTCATCACGTCACAATCCAATTGAGAAATTGTTCGTTGTTTATTGAGTAGAATAAAAGAAGACTACACTTCAAAATGATGATTTTAAAAAAATTTTCAGTCAACTCATGAGGCACTCACTTATCAAGCTTTTCCACCTTTCCAATTTGCTTAAAATGCTAACAACCACAGAATGGTGGACACTGAGTTCTTCAGCAGCTTCTCGTGTAGTTGTAAGAGGACCATCTTCGAATGATTGCTCTCAATTGGGCATTTTCAGCTTCCAATGGTCTGCCACTGTGCTCCTCATCTTCAATGCTCTTCAAATTTTTGCAAAACTTCTTGAACCACCACTGCACTGTTACATTCATTAGCAGTTCCCAGGTCAAATGTGTTGTTGATATTGCAAGCTGTCTCTACTGCTTTATGACCCATTTTGAATTCAAATAAGAAAATCACTTGAATGTGCTTTATGTCTAACATCATTTCCATAGTCTAAAATAAATATAATATAAACAGCAAGTAATAAGTCATTAGCAAAAAACATAAAGTGAGAAATGTGCATTAAAATGTTGTATAGCATGACCACATTTATTTAAGAATGTATTCTAATATCAAGTGGCAAATATCAACAATGCAAAAACCAAGATTACTTTTGCACAGACCTAATATCAGAGCAATCCTCAAGGCTACAACTCTCCACCTCAGACCTGCTACTGAGCAGGTGACCCAGTCCTGCTGCCAGAACAGAACATTTCAGGAGACAGAGTGAGGCTATAAAGTAGGAGGCATGTCAACTGGGGACCTCCTTCAGATGGGCAGAAGAGGTCTATGATGGACTACCATTTTACCAAAGCCACTGGTGGTGAGGTAGTAAGAGGAAATAGAGAGACATCTCCCACCATCTCTAACCACTCCAAGCCACTAATGTTAAACAAACGAACAAACAAACAAACAAAAACTTGACCAACAGCTAAAATGGCTAAACTCATCAAATGCAATCTATATAATTTAATAAATGAGCAGAGAGGAACTTGATAAGTATCAATTTAATAAGAAGAATTAACTGTAAGTATCAGGAAGAAAAGCATAGAAGACCTTTATTTCTTAGATGCATTGTTTGATTTTTCTCAAATTGTGAAGCAATTATGAAAAAAGTGAATATTTTGTTAATTCTGGAAGCCAGGAAGTAGGAGTTTGTTATTTTGTCTTCTAAAGAAGAAATTAGTGCTGTCGCTTTGGTTCTGCTCCCTATTAAATCTCAGGTGTTAGGATTTCACACAGGCAATAGTGAGGCTGTTTAATTCTCTCCACCTTCCCTTGCTTCCAGCCAGATGTGGCATTTATCTTTCCCTTCCTTCTTAATGTTATCTAAATGATATACTACAATGATGGCTTTGGAGTCAGATGGGCAAGAATTTAAATCCCACCTCCGCCATTGACTAGGTATGGCAGAATATCTTGAGCATCTGCTTTCCATGGATAGTGGTGCCTACTTTGCGGGCTATGGTAAAGAATCTATGAGATAACACATGTAAACCACGGATACCAGAAACATAGGAAACACTCAGTAAACTGTAGCTCTTTCTATCCAAGCACACTACCACTTGGCATAAGGTAGGCTATAGAACACAGTTCAACACACTCCTTGCTAGTGCACCCTCCAGTGATGAGAGAGCATAAGTTTTCAACAGACACAACCTGCCTCTGATATTTTTCTTTTTACAATCTTGATTGCAGGTTTTAATTAGTTACCAGTTATTTGCAATCCTGGGTACTTCCTCATTGTCCCATATTATCAAGTGAGTGAGGCTGGAGCATTAAGTCCATGGTTTTAAGGGTTTATGGCTTTGCAGTTAAAAACTAGATTATGTACTCTGGGCAAGGTCTGTGCTTTCTTTTCTGTGCCTACCCCAGAGTCTGACACATAGTAGGCAAATAGTTACCATGTTGGGTGAAAAACAGTAAAATAGAATTTTTTCGGAAGGTATTGGATGGGGTGGCATGCTTTGATCTCAGTGAAAGCATTTTACAAACTGGCAGTTGGGAAAGTGGACAGAAGTTTGGAGAAAGAAAGCCATTGACAAGTGGAAAACAGGAAAACCCTACCCCAACTACTGCCAGGTACTCTCCAGCCTCATAAAAGCCCAGGCCAGGACGGACTCAGGGCTGAGCTAGGAGACTTACAAAGTCCTCTCACCCCAACTCCTTCTTAAGAATGTTCTCTGCTCTCTGCTTCCTCTTCTTTCTACTCTCTTGCAAGATACTAGTCTACCCTGCAGTACTCACAGAGCTCTGCCTTCAACCAGCTTTCAGTTAATGTGCAGCCCTTGCTGTTCCTCCCAGGGTAATCAACATATTAACAGGGGCTCAAAGATGCATACAGCAAGAGTAGGTAAACTTTGTCTCTAAAGGGTCTCAGGGAAAATGTTTTCAGCTTTGTGGGCCACACAATCCCTGTTGCAGCAATTTAACTCTCCCATTGCAGCCCCAAAGCAACCATAGACAACAATGTAAAGGAATGAGCATGGCTGTGTTCCAATAAAACTTTATTTTTAAAAAGTGGTCAAAGAATTATATATTGCTAATCCCTGGGTTTTACAGACGGTGACAATAATTATAATGGTAGCATATAACAATAATAATTATAACGTAGCAGCAACTGGCATGTACATAGTACTTACCGTGGGCCAGGTACTATTCCAAGGACTAAACCGTAATCTACTTATCTAATACTTACAACAATCCTCTGAAGAAGGCACTACAATTATCTCTATTTTACAAAAACTGAGACGTGGAAAAAAGAAAAGCCTGCTCAAGGTCATGCAGATCCAGGCTCATGTTCCTAAAAGTTCACCTGAGAGACAGGTTTCTCCACCTGTGGGCTCATGACAACCTGAGGGCTTGGCCTCCACCATCAAGATGTAGCTTGTAGGCCCCCAGTTCAACAGGATTCCATCTCCTGTCTCTAGGGAAACAGTTCCCAAACTGTTGATACTGTTGATTCTTTCAAAATTCCTTGGAAAACATGTTAAAGCACAGTTTCCTTAACCTGGAATTTGAACATTCTAATTCAGGTCAAAGGGCGAGGAATCTGCATTTCTAATTATCATCCCTATGATTCTGCTGCAGGTAGTCTATGGAATATACTTTGATGAACAGGGCTCTATGGCATTTACACCAACCAGATGCTTCCACTCTGATTGTTATTGGATAACTTCCCTCAGGTTCCTTTTTTTTTTTTTTTTTTACAAGAAAATCAAAAGATTATGACAGCCTCCTGCTTCCGACTGAGAATATATCAGATAGTAAGAATCAGAGAGATTCGTCAACACCGAAATCCACTTCAGAGAGCTTCAGAAACAGCCCTTCTGGGGTGTGGTTTGAGAACCTGCATATTTAATAAGCTTGGAGGTTATTCCTATATGGAAAATGTGAGACCCACTGACCTTTGTAGGTAACTATATTTTGGACTGTGCAAAGACCAGTCCCAATGGGCCAGGTTGGAAAGCCAAGGAGGATTTCTTACTTACCTGGGCACTGAGGTCCCTGATAAGCTACTCACCAGGTCCAATAGGTTTGGGTTCAGCTTCTTCTTCTTTATAGAATCCAGGGAATACATTGTCACCCTTCTCTCGATGGTAGAAGAAGAATCAGATAAGGCGCTAACTTCATTTTTTGCTAATTCTCTTCCTACTTTTTTGAACCCTCATATAGTATTTAAAGGGGAGCATGAAGCTGACTCAGCTAAGAGCTAGTTACAAGGTTGTCCCCTGATTTCAAGAAGAGTCTCTAACTTCTGCTAATCACAGGGGTTATTATTACTGCCCAGAAGGTCCAGGTGAATCAGGCGTCAGGGAGAAAAACGTGGGAATTGTTGAGTGAAGGGAAAACAAAATTGGGCTGGATTTTTTTTTTTGTGAATGGAAACATGATTTTGATGAAAAGGTCTAACTGTTTTCTATAGCTTCTGAAGTTAGGGTACAAGGAAACAGGCTTAAATTGCAAAAGAAACATTTAATTGTTAGATACAAAGACCCTTCTGGTTATCCAAGGATTCTCAGATCCTAAAGAATTTTATGAAGGGAGACAGTGTTAGTCATAGAAAATAGTGTTGAGGCTGAAGGCTGAGTGTGAGGCAAGCAAGACAGATGAAATTCTTCAGAAAGAGAGGGTGCTGGAAAAAGAATGGGGCTTGGTTTGGGGACTTTTTGTTTGTCCTAGAAAATAATTCAATGTTGAGGTCTTTTAATGGGAACAAGATGATGGTAAGTCACACATGGAACTTGATCCAGAGAATAGAAGGTTCAACCCCTTTAGAAAACAAATGAGATTTGTAATACCATTTCCTTTTCAAAATGGCAAAATTGCTTTTTGGTACAGCTGATTCTTTGCTGCAAGGGAAAAACAGCCCTGCTCAGGGTCAGTGGCATTATCTGCCCCTTTGACAGGAATCTGAGTACAAGTAACAAGGGGAAGGTGCTAGGAAGACACTGTAGACACTGTTGAAAATTCTCGGGGTAATTGGTCAAAGTTAATAAACCAGCAAAGAAGGCTTCCTGAGTTAGTAGCAGATGAATTTATGTGCATATGCTGAATTGCGTTAAGTACAAGTTTACCTTGTACATTATCAATGGTGGGAGTGGGAAGTCTATGGTGGCTGCCACTTTCTAAAATAATGCCACATGTCAATACTAGTGAGTACAACTTTGCATAAACATGCAAGCAAGATGACCTGTGATGACCCGTGAAGAGTTGGGTTGAATCTCTTTACATACCAAAACAAGAAAACCAGTCACACTTTTGTTTTTGAGTTGAATTTCTGGGAATTGCAGTTTGCCAATCCGTTACTAAGTTCCCTAGCTTGCATGCCATCTCTTCTTATCGAGATTGTATCAATTATTATAATTATCAGATGACTTAGAAGGCATTTATTATTTGGCAGACACTATATAGTGTCTATATAGAGTACTTTACATAGGCAATCTCATTTAATTCTTATTACAATCACATAAGGTAAAAACTTTTGCCCTCATCTTATAAAAGGCTGAGCTTGGAGAGCTCAGCATAGTGGTCAGAACCTAAAAAGCATCAAAATAGAGACATTTGTCAATAATGTGTTACTCTTCCCAGGCCAGTCTCCATTCTCCATTGATTAGCTAGTCCAATGTGTTTATTCATGCATTCCCTCATGAATGCATACATGTATTCATCTACAAAATTTTTATTGAGTGTCTCCTCTGTGCTGGACATCATGTTAGGCACAGGGGAAACAGCCATGGACAAGACAGACACTGTTTCTGCCCACAGCAGAGGTTAGACAGAGGTGAACATCATGGGGAGGCAAATACCCACACACCAGCATTTTAGTAGATCCTAACTTAAAGCTGGATTAGCAGGTAAATAGATAAACAAATTGTGATATATTCATAGATCACAGTAGAACACTACTGGAATAAAATACACACTGGAATACCGTCACCACAGACTACTACTTGACAATAAAAAGAATTGAACTGTTGATACATGCAACAATGTGGATAAATCTTAGAAAGCATTATGCTAACAGGCCAGACCACATGCTGTGTGATTTTACTTATACAAGCACTGGCAATTAAGTTCGTGAACTTGCCACCATGCGCTCACATTAGCAGCACTGTACAAACAACTCGGTAAGATGTCATAACCTTGGTATATCAGTGTCTCACAGCTGTGTTCATGTTGATGTGTGGCAGTGTCTTGCTGAGTAGTGTTCATTATTGTTGTTGCATGTTTTGTGTGCCATCGCAAGAATGTCAGAGCTTGAATTAGAGCAACGAACAAACAAATTTCTTTCTTGTTAAACTTGGCAAGAGTGGAAGTGAAATCAGGGACACATTAGTCCAAGTTTATGGGGATAGTGCCATGAAGAAAATGGCAGTGCACAAATGGGTTAAACATTTTTCTCAGGGGAGAGAAAGTGTCACCGATGAAGAGAGGTCAGAACAGCCAGTAACAAGCAGAACTGATGAAAACATTGCAAAAATTTGTTGAATTGGGAGTCAAAATCATTAGCTGATTGTGACACTAGACACTTAAAAATGGAGAATGGAGAATTTTAGTGTGAGAAGCATAGCAGACCAAATAAACATCAATAAAGAAACAGTTAAGAAAGTCTTAGCTGAAAATCTTGGCATGAGAAAGGTGTGTGCAAAAATGGTCATGAACAAACCCTTGTATCACAACAATGCACCAACTCACACAGCACTGTCTGTGGGAGCTTTGGTCAGTAAACAAATACTTGTATTGGAACACCCTCCCTACTCACTTAATCTAGCCCGCAATGACTTTTTTCTTTACCTGAAGATAAAGGAAATATTGAAAGGAAGACATTTTGATGACATTCAGGACATCAAGGGTAATACAATGACAGCTGATGGCCATTCCAGAAAGAGAGTTCCAAAATTGCTTTGATGAGTAGAGTAGGCACTGGTCTCAGTACATAGCTTCCCAAGGGGAATACCTCAAAGGTGACCACAGTGATTTTCAGCAATGAAATATGCAGCACTTTTTCTAGGATGAGTTCATGAACTTAATTGACAGACCTCATACAGGTATCTGACACAAAAGTATCTGGATCTTGTTTTAATCACTAGCACAAAATGTCTACATCAGTCAGAAAGCTTTTTTTTTCAAGTTTCAGTTTTCTTTTATTGATTTTCTTTTTTTTTTAAGGATGTGGGGTACGTTTCAGGGTTAGGTACATAAGTGATAATCACATAGGTGAAGTTTGGGCCTCCTATTGGTCCTCACTTCACCTGGTTTAAGATCAGTTACCCTTATTAGCATTATGTGTCCCTTCCCCTGCCAGTGACCCACTATTGCCAATCCCTTTCATGTAGCATTGTGATAAATGTTTAGGGTCCATTTATGAGTGAGAACATGTAGTACTCAGTTCTTTGTTTCTGTGGTAGATCACTGAGTATTATAGATTCTAAATCCATTCAAGTTGATGCAAAGTCCATAATTTTGTCTTTCTTTATAGTTGTATAATAGTCCATTGTGTATATATATACCATGATTTTTTATCCAGTCCACTTTTGATGGGCAGCACAATTGGTTCCATGTTTTTGTTATTGCGAATAGTGCTGCAATAAATATGCATGCACAGGTATCTTTTTTGTAGAATGATTTTAGTTCCTCCAGGTATATTCCCAGAAAAGGGATTGCAGGGTTGTATTTTTCTAATGCTAACTACCAATGAATTCCTATCAAATATACAAATTAAATTATCCCCCCATCCTTTTAGGATCACAGCTAGACCACATTTCCAAACTCCCGTGAGATAAGATATAGCCACATGGTCAAGTCCTAAACAATAATATGCAGATTTGATTAAAACTCAGAGTAGTCCATAAATTCTGCTATAAGTTTTCTTTCCCTTCTCCACCCACTGGCTACATGGAGAGGAATTCAAGATCAGTAGAAAACAGAGTCACTTTGGAAATTAGGTTTTAAATGTGCTCACAACAAAGAAATGATAAGTATATAAGGTGATAGATATGTTTATTGGCTTGATTTATTCATTCACATTGTATACATATACCATAACATCACATTTTACCCAATAAATATATATAAGTATTATCTGTTGTTTTTAAATTAATTTAAATTTGCTTTTTTAAAAAAGAAAACAGAACCATTTTCTTCCTGAAGCTACTACTAAATGCAATGTCTTTTACACTGCTCTATTTTACATGCTAACTTAAAATTTAGCAGACAACCTTTCACAGAAACGAAGAACTGGGCATCACATGTTCTCACTCATAAGTGGACCTTAAAAAACTATTGTAATACTATAAGAAAAGGATTGACAGTAGCGGGAAACAGCAGGGGGGAGGGGGTGGGGAGGTGGGATTGGTAGTAATGGGAATCTGCCTGGGGAAGGGAGGGGCACACCTCATCAACAAGGCTACCTGCATAATGAATATTTGTATACCTAGCCCTGAATTGTACCCCACAATTTTAAAATAAAAAATTTAAAAGTTAAAATAAAATTAGGAGACAAACACATGTCTCATGTGAGGACAGCATACTTTCATTTGTCAGACAAACTCTCATATTTCCCATTCTTTCATTGCCAGGAAAGTTAAAGCTAAATATAAGACCCACTTCTCACTGTTACTCAACTGTTTATCATTATTTTTATCTGTATGACAGGTATTTTTAAAAATCTACCTCAATTCCTTCTGGAATTAGATAAAATAGAAATTATGAATGAAATAAATACTTTTCAGGTTATAGCTTTGTTTATGTAGGTCTCCATACCTGAAATGTCTCTTTCCTCTCTCTTTGTCAAATCCTACCAAACCTTCCAGACCCAGTTCAAATACCATTTCTTTCATGAAGTTATTACTCCAGGACTTAAACACACTTCAGCCACTTTCCTTTCTGATCCCTTATTGTACTTTTTGTTTAAAAGAATGTGTTATCTATGGTAACCTTTCCTTTTTACCCCTTTTACATAAAAATAATTATTATATTACTCTACAAGGTAGTAGTTATACTTTCAGCATTCCATAAGGAAATTTTAAAAGCCTACAAGCTTTAAAATTTGTACCCTTTCCTTCACCCTGTATCCTCACAATTTAGCCAGCTAATAGACCATTTTCCTTCTGTTACATTCTAATTCCCAGAGTTAGAAGAAAAGTTTCTGGAGATCTAGTGCCAAGTACAATATCATTACTATGTCTTTCTAAGATCCTAGCAAAATGCTGGGTACAAAGTGGTTCTCAAACAGCTGACAATGATTCACTGACTGACTCAGGAAGAGTAACTCAGGAAGGACTAAAACCAAAGCCTGAGGATTTTAACCTCTTCCTCAGGAATCCTTTTGCCACAAATCTTAAAACTAAAATGTTGGCTCAACTTTCTTCTTTTCTTTGTCTCAGAACTTCTTCACCACTGGGAGCAAGGAATAGTAAAAGAATGATCTCTGGGCTTCTGGCAGAACAACCTTTGAATCTTAAATATGTTTGCAGACATAATGTTGGTCATGTTTCCTCAACTTACTCAACCGTGGCTTTCTGTTCTCTCTCTAGGAATGGTAATTAACCTCACAAGGTAACACGAAGAGCAAATTAGGTATTTCCTGCAAAGCATATGGCTCAATGCCTTGCACACAGGATCACTCAGTGTTTTCCCTTTTTCCCTTCTAGAGAAATCTGTCCCAACATCCCTACGCACTTAAATGTAGAGTTTCAGTGCTATGGGTTACCTAGCCAGATATATTATTGTCCACTTAAAATTAGAACTTCAGAGGCTATGAACACTTACTAATTGGAAACATACAATACCAAGTCAGATTAAATGATCACCCCAGTTTCTTAAGTTTTATAAAGTGATGGAAATTCTGCATTGAAGGTAAACAAGATGGATCTAGATCTACTGTGTCAGACTCAACTATTTACTGGAGGAAAGTAGGGAAAAGTCATTTTTCAGGTAACACTTCTACACTGTTGGTGGGAGTGTAAACTAGTACAGCCTCTGTGGAAAATGGTGTGGCGATTCCTAAAAGATCTAAAAATCGACCTTCCATATGACCACACAATACCCCTACTGGGTATATACCTGGAAGAACTCAAATCACTCTATAAAAAAGATACCTGCACACGTATGTTTATCACAGCATTGTTCACAATAGCAAGAACATAGAACTAACCGTGCTGCCCATCAAAAGAAGACTGGATAAAAAAAAAAGTGTGGTACATATACACAATGGAATATTACTCAGCCATAAAGAAGAACAAATTCATTAACTTCACAGCAACCTGGATGGACTGAGAGTCTGTAATACTGAGTGATCTCTCACAGAAACAAAGAACTAAGTATCGCATGTTCTCACTCATAAGTGGACCTTGAACAACTATCGTAATACTCTAAGAAAAGAATTGACAGTAGTGGGCAACTGCAAGGGGGTGGGGAAGCAGAGAGGTGGGATGGGCAGTAGTGGGAATCTGCCTGGGGAAGGGGGGGCACACCTCATCAACAAGGCTACCTGCACAATGAATATTTGTATACCTAACCCTGAATTGTACCCCACAATTTTAAAATAAAAAATCTAAAAGTTAAAAAAAAAGAAAAGCCCTTTTTCATACATCAAAGCTCTATTGTCTGTTTAGTGACAATGTTTTTACCTTTGTTCTGAAGCTGAGCAAAACTACAAAAAGAGGGCAAATAACCATATAAATAAATCTACAAAAAAAAATTCAGTAACAGTGTGCTAAAACCCATATTGTCAATTGACATATGCTAAACCAGCTGCCCACTCCAGGTAATCACTAATTCTATGCACACTCTTCCAGAATGGTCTTTTGAAGTTTCTTACTCCATAAGTCAGCAGATAATTTAGACGTTTGTATTCATAGGTACAAGTCTTTTATTTTAACTTCGACTTCAATTGTTTTCTGTTTCATTTTATACATATACATTGTCAAATTTGTTATTTTTTTTTAAGTAATTTCAAATGCTCTCAACTAATATAAAATACTTCCCTCTGTGTTAGGTGACTGGATATAGACTCCTAAGGAACTGGTATATATAATTAAAAACGATAAAGCACTGCACTTCAAAATATTTGGAAGTACTATTTCAAAATATAAACATGTAACACCTAGAAGTATTATTGGTGGAATGGTAAGAGTTAATAGAGAGAATGCACTTAAGACGTCTTTCTATGATGCATGTTTTAAGTCCATTTTTAATGAACTATTCTGAGCCTTTACACATGTAATTAAGTTGAGTCAAAAGAAATGTATACCGTTATTATTTAAGCACAACCTCCAGCTCCAAGGAGGACTTGGCAGTATTAGCCTAAGTGACTTATCATTTGCTGATAGAGTATGAGTCCAGAGAAGAGCTGGCCTATGAGAAGACGAAAAGTCTCAAAATGAAAAATATAGCCTTTGTATCTATGCAGTAGGGAGAGATTTTGACTTCCAAGAAGAAAAGGGAGAAAAGAAGAAAGGTAGTTAGAGACAATGGATTAGAGCAAAGATGAAGACAGATAATGATAACTGGGAAAGGAAAGGTCATAGGATTTTGCGCTTAAAAATTTCTAGTCTTCTTAAAGTTACTGAAATTTTCCCCAGCCCACATTCGACCCCATATCTCCACCTTTTCAAGCCCATTGCCAAGGCTATTAACACAGGTGGAAAAGTTTCCCAAGGTTCTGCTTAGTGGTTTCCTCTACCCATCCTTAGCCATTTTGCCACCTTGTTTTCATTGCCTCACAAGCAGTCCATGTTTGTTTAAAAATAACAAACAAAAAACTATTCTTGTGTTTCTTCTATCAAGACTCGACCTTGACCAGCCCAGTAAAAGACTAATCCAAACTCAGACCAGCCTGCTGTTTCCTGAATTAGTATAGAGAAGTCTAAGTTAAAAATTAAAAGGACTGGGCCGGAGGGTTACATAGGAATTCTCTGTACTTTCCACTTAATTTTTATACAAACCTAAAACTGCACTAAAAATAAAGTTTATTTTAAAAATTAATACAACTCAAAATAATAGCAACTCTGAAAATAGGAACAGGTAAGGAGACTTTCACTTGCACAGACCTGAGTTGATAGAGGATTATGTACTAGCTATGGTCATTAGCAGTGCCTAACTGCCTGTAAGTACATAGCCCTACGCATCCTGCACAATCTAAAGTCAAACAGGACATGATGAAATATGGCACATCTTGTCTCTTCCTAAGTGACTTATCATTTACAATATTTCCACTCACTCCTTAGTTCCCATTAAATGTATGGAGGTAAGAATACGGGGTAAGGGGAAGATTTTGCTTCACCTCTGTTATGGTAACTGCTCTGTTACCCAATTCAGAATACTTGATGGTGACTAACCTAAGATGCCTTCTCTTAAGCATGTGCAGACACACACACACACACACACACACACACACACACACACACACATCTTCACAATTCATCACAAAGATTAATTCATCAAAATTCAGACCCCATTAATTCATTAAAAGGACTGAACACTACTGTACTCCAAACACCGTGTTTATTACTAGACATATACTCCCAAAAAGCTTGCCTGCCAGGAGAAATGTAAGACACCCACTGTCTTAGTCCATTCAGGCTGCTATAACAAAATACCACAGACTAGACAGCTTATAAACAAACAGAAATATATTTCTCACAGTTCTGAAGGCTAGAAGTCCAAGGTTAGGGTGCCAGCATGGTCAGATTCTAGAGAAGTCCCTCTTTTAAGTTGGAGATTGTCAACTTCTCCTTGTATCCTCACCTAGCAAGAGTGTGGGGTCTGTCTGGAGCATCTTTTATAAGGTACTAAGCTCATACATAAGAACTCTGCCCTCATGACCTCATCACCTCCCTAAGGCCCCACCTCCTAATACCATCCCTGGGGGTCAGAATTTCAACACAAACATCCAAGCCATAGCAATCACAGATAACCGTAATATAAAATGCAAACAATATTATGAAAGGAGGGAGGTAAATATTACAAGTGCCCAGACTTTTCACTGGAGGCCTGGTGACCACTTCATGGGTACAGTGCCACTTGAAACAATACTTATGAAGCATAGATCAGGATATTATTCACAACTACTCAATTCCCCACACTGCAGGAGAATTATACACCGCTGCCTCATTTAATGCAGAAATGTCTATGTGACTTAGTTTGGCTGCTGAATGGAAATGGAAATGTTGTGCACTGTTTGCCTTGGCTCTTTCCCCTTTGCAGTTGGGACATCTGCGGATGTCCAAATGGAGGTTGCTCTATCAGGCTGCAAGCCAGCATGAGGGCCCTGGAGACTTTTCCTTTTATCCTCTAGCTGCTTGCTTAAGCACCTGACAAGTCCATCAACCCAGGAAGAAAGAATTTACCAAGGCCACAAATTGTAATATGTCCTCCTCATTTTCATTGTCTTACTAGAGACGAATATTTGCTAACTTAATTTGCCATTTTCCTCCTCCTGTCAGGATTAACCTTGTCAATTCAGGCCTCGTGCAGACCCCAGATCCAGCCTTCAGCCAACGAAGCTTCCTGCTTACTGAATAAGAACAATGGCAAGACCAAGATGGGCCTGTGACAGGAGTGCAGAAATAACCCTTTGTTATTATGAAACATTGAGATTTGGAGGTTGTTGAAGAGTTTAGCATAATCCATCCTTTTCTGGCTGATACAGCAGCATTTGAATATGTGGCAAGGGAGATACTGCACATAAGTGGAAGGAATTCTGGAACTCTGGAAACGTTATGAAAAGCAATAGTTCAAAACCGTTATCGTCTGTAGTATATAAAAGGAAAGAGCATGAAGCCTGCTGTGTTTGAACCTACATTTTAAGAAAATTTGCAATTTCTTATACCCAGTGACATCTATTTCTAGTTAACGTAATTTTTTTCTCAAATTTTAGTTGACTTCTCCACCTGCTTATTTAATCTCAAGCACACACAAAAAATGACTCAATATTATTCCCTCATCTCCAGGTGACATTTAAAGATTGGATTAAATCCAGCAAACTCTGATTTATGTGGCTCTGATAAACCATGACATTTCCCAAATGAGTCCATAAAAAATGCATACATGATAGATTCTACTGATGTTCTAGAGGCATGATGATGATTTCCACACTAAAAAAAATGTAAATTCTGCCTTTTAAATTGTCATTATATACCTATGTCTTCTTGGTTTAAGGAGTAAAATGAATATAAAAGAGGTGCTCCTCCTCAAAATTTAGAAAATATTCTCTGCTTAGGTAAGCCCTTGGATAAGTTGCCAACCTCTCATAGCCACTTTCTCACCTTGTAAAGGAAATACATAAAATTTATAATTATTTTACAATGGTTTTATTAGAACTGAGTGGTCACATATAGCCTAAAGCCATCATTCACATTTAATTTATAATAAATCGAATGTGTCTTTCATTCATATAGCCTGTTACTAGCCACAAAGGGCTTCCACATAATCTCATTTAATTCTATTAATAACTCAGAATAACATCATTACACTCATGTTACAAATGAAGATACTGAAGTTCAGAGAAGGCGCACTTTTTTCATGAATTGCATTTATTATAATTCTATGTCTTGTAATTATATATAACTAGAACCTACCAGACCTCCCAGTATCCCAGCAAGCTTTGTACACTTAATATCCTGCGTCAACCTTCCATGGATATTATAAGAGTCCTGGGTATGATATCAAATGTTCCTATCTCTTGACTCCTCCTTTCTACTGATTCTTCAGCCTGTGCTTGCTCCTCTTGGTCTTGTTTACCCCAGTTGCAAAGCCTTCACTGCTGGCCCAATATGTGCTTTGACATTTAAAAGATTTTCCTCTGCTCTTGAGCCCAACTTTTTTCTCAGGCAGCATCAAAACATGCTTCTCCCTTCTCACTGCTAACCTTGGCCTCAATATGCTACACCCCCAAATGCTGCACTTTCCCAAGAATTCAGTATCCTTCCACTTTAGCACTTTACACATTCTTTTTATGCACATATGTACATAGTGGGCTCTTAAAACTATTATCTCATTTTTAGTACTTCATCTTTTCACATGAAAATGCCTCAAATTTTAAATCCCAACCAAAACTGATAAAATGTTTTTAATGTATATTCTTCCCATATAAACAGTTGGGGTTTGCTTTGCCTCTTTCTAGGTCATTCATATAGTCCATCACAGTGATTCTCTGCAGCCCACAAACACATTTCACTGCCTGTATTTTATAGACAAGTCTCTAGCTCAACAGCAAGCATCAACAGAGGCCAACAAATGAAGCATCCTCGAGAACCAAAAAATATGCCACAATTCAGAAGCAACTTGCATAAGGGGACATCAAAACATGTTGCCTAACAAACATAATTCTTCTTGGGACAAGATACAGCCTGTGCAGCACAGAGGTCAAATGATTTTCTAGCATTTATGTGACAAATTAGGAAAAGAACAAGGCAACGAAGCAATTCATTTTTTTGCAAGCCAAGTAATGGTAGTTACTCACCCTCACTGTAATCTGGGGGTTTGATAAGAAAAAGAATTGTAAACTGGTCTCAGTGTTTTTTAAGTCTGGTGGAAAAATAGACTCAGATGACCTGGCAAAAATAAATCTGAAGTTTTCCCTACTTGTGAAGAATTACAAGAGTCAGTGCCTTTGATAATGTTAGAGAGCCTTGTTTTGTGGGGGAGGTGACTCAAAGGTACAATTCTAAAAGGGTAAAGATCATGCCTTATAGTTCCCTCATATACTCTGAATCTAATACAATGCTGGGTGCTGAGGTCATCATGGTACAGTGAAACATCCCGGACTGGAAGTCAGACAACATTTCCACTGCTCTGTGCCCTGTACCTGCCTTAGAGACAGCCTGTTACCTTCTGCCAGCTTCAGCCTTCTCATACGTGATATGAGGGGAATAGCCTAGATGACCTACAAGGTCTTTCTGTTTCTAACTTGTTGGGCTCCTGTAACTTCTTTCAATCCATGCTCATACAAACTAGTAATGTTCTGATCCTCATGTTAAACCTCTAGAACTGGTAGAGTTCTTTTGAGCAAATTTTCTAGTAAGATTTTTCAGTAGGACAAAGACATGTTTTCAAAAGTAAAAGAACTGAAAATGGCATAGAACAGTGTAGAAAATGAAAATAGTATCTTTGTTGGAGTCAGAGGGTTAAACTGAGCCTGGAGAATTGCTCGCTGCAGAAAAGAAAGAGTACAAATGAAAGTGAAACAAATTGAAAAGAAAAATTGAAGTGTTATTAGTATGGGTCACTGGCTTTCTTTATTAAATCTTGACAAGTCTCTGGACTCTGATTCCTCCAGCCTCTGAAATTTTTACTGTGACGAATCTGGCAGCTCTGCCTCATAACTAAGGGTCTAGGTTGGTTTTGTGAATGTCCACTAGTCAGCATTAGCCACCATTGAACAATGAATTAGTCACTGTGGAGAATTTGGCTTTCTTGCCAATTTCTGTTCTGTTCCTAATTTCTGAGGTAGGGGGGTACAATTTAGCCTGACAAAATAGTCCAGTAATATGCACACCTATACTCTCCCCATGGAGTTTCCACAAAGTTATTAATCCCAGTTCTCAATTGTCTTTATACACTACCAAACCATTGAGAAGCCAAAATGTGTTTTATTTTCCAGATATAAAATCCTACCAGCACCAGCAAAGTCTGCTCTTCATCCAATATTCTTTTTTCTAACATCACTGCCATTATCTCAGTTGCGTAGACTTGAAACCTTAGCATTATAACCGAATTTTCCCTTTTCTAGCTCCAGAACATAGTCATTTGACCTACCCTCTTAGTTGTACCTCCAAAATGTTTACAAAATTCACTCCACTTTATCTACTTCTGCTATTACTCCCCGACTTTTCACATGATATGTCTTGCCTAGACCATTAAAATAGTCTCCTGTTTTTCCTACACAGTCTCACCTTTTACTAATCCATCTTAAAGACAGTTATCTTCAAAATAATCTTCCCAAAGGACATGTCATAGCTAAAAACTTAGAATTCTTCTTTACCCATAGAATAAAGTCTAGGTCCCCTTAGCCCAGCATTAATGGGCCCTTGGCGTATATATCTAAAATATATACTTCATAAATTACCAATTTGGGGTTAATTAGCTGTGATGGTTAATTTTATGTGTTAGCTAGGCCGGGCCGTGGCATCCAGGTATTTGGTCAAACATTATTCTAGATGCTTCTGTGAAGGTATTTTTTAGATGAGATTCACATTTAGATAAACAAACATCAAGTAAATCAGATTACTCTCTACAATTTAGGTCAGCCTCAACCAAGCAGTTGAAGGCCTTAACAGAAAAAAGACATTCTCTAAGCAATAAGGAATTCTGCCAGCAGACTGCCTTTGGACTCAAACTGCAGCACCAGCGCTTCCTTAATTCTTCAGCCTGTTGGCCTGCTCTGCAGATTTTTTACTTGCCAGCTACAATAACATTGGGGGCAATTCCTTAAATCAATCAAAATCTCTCTCTTGCTTTCTCATTCTCCTTCTCCCTCAACTCTTAATTGCTTATTTCTCCAAAGAACCATAATTAATACATTAACTTGTTGCAAAAAAAGATTCAGTGGACAAACACATTCAGAAAAATGCTAGTTTAAATAATATGGAATACATTTATTTATTATCAGTCTTCTAAAATCTAATAGTATTCTGATCCACACTCTGAAGTACCAAGTCAAGCTAGTTTGTGACCCAAAAATGTATAGGAAGAAAAAGTTGTCAATGATAAGCTGACTGCAGTTTGGACCAGTTAGGAAAGGAGGATAGCTGAACATTCTTAGAGACTCACCACTTTATCCAGGTAACCACATTAAGAGAACTACTTGGTTATACTTGGTTATGAATGGTGAAGTCACCACTTCTAGGCACAGCTCAGATGTGAGAGGTTTAGAAAACAAGTTAAATTGTTTTACATAATAAGTGAATTAGAAACTTGGAGTTGTCTTTTACTGTCTAAGAAAGGGACTTGAGAAACTTCAAGATAAAGTCAAACTGGCAATCAGTAGAGACTCAAAGAAGGTGGAAGGCCATGGCCCAGAGAGAGATAAATCAATATATTTCTAGGTACCTCTAATATCAAACTTTCAGGGATAAAGAAAGTAAGACCTTTATCCCAGAGTTCTGACAGTGAAATAAGACCTACTGATTCCTTACATCTCTTTTAAATAAACTGAGCTCAAAAAATTGAGTGACTTGTCTAAATGAACACAGCCAGGGGCAGATCTAGGCCTAGAACATAGGTTTTCTGATTTCTATACCGTGCTGAACTCAAAAAGTTGAGAATGCAGAGTCTGAACATGAAGGAAATGGTAAAAAAGCAGGTAGAATGAAAACTGAAGATCAAATATGGAGCAAAGTCTAGAGAAAGGAATTATCTACAAAGTGAAAAAGTTCACTTGTAAAATAACTGCTCTATTCTCTGCTTCCATAATATCAACATTTTTTTAAGATTCCATATGTGAGTGAAATTATGCCATATTTGAATTTCTGTGTCTGGTTCATTCCTTCCAGGTTGATTTGTGTTGTTGCAAATGACAGAGGATACAGCATCTCTGAGATAAGAGAGAAGGCAGTTGATAGTAGAAAGTAGAGTGGCGTGAAAGAAATATTTTGAGGTGGAGAGGAAGTTGAAGAAACATGTTAAATTGTTTCTTCTTCTTAGGAAAGTGGTAAGTTGTGAGTGAGGGAGAGTAGATTCAGGTAGCCTGATGTGAATTTTGACTCTACCACTAGCTGTTTGTGCAATGTAGTCAAGCCACTTTTCTCTGCTAAACTCAAGTAAAACATAACATGGTATGCAATTTTTTTTAAATGAAGCTTCATTATATATGGTGTTTTAGAATGAAGCACAAGTCTTGGTGATTTATTAACAAGCGATTTATGAAGTGTTTTCTATATGCCAAGCACTATTTAATGAACTTTACAAATATTATCCTACTGAATCATCATAGCAACTCTATAAGACAGTTATTATTAAATCTCATTATACAGATAAGTAAATTGAGGCCAAAGGGATTAAATATTTTCTTTAAGGTAATAGGTAGTAAACACATTGGATAAAGATGTAAATCACAAGATGTGCTAGAAGTCAAGTATCTTTATCCTCAACTGAATGCTCACCAGATTTAATCAGTTAATTTTACACTCACTATTATAAGAACTATAGCTATTAAAAACAAAATTATTATAATTAATCCTCAAACATGATGTTTAGAAATCAAAATACAAGTAAGCATCTTATATTTTTAGCATTCTGTGAACAGAAATTCTCTTACAATATTGTCTGTTCAATTTCAGCAGTTATATAAGTTTCTAAAAATTCACAACACATAAAAATAGAGGCCCCTCTGTTATGGTAACACATAGACAATGAGGTTTATATTTTAGGATAAAGTATCTGCTCTAAAATCTTCAAAGTGTGATACCTAACTATGATGTACCTATGTGTAAGTTCACACATACAAGGATCTAAAAAGTTTTTCAAACAAAATCAGAAATTATTAACATCTGCAATTATTATAGCCTTATTTTTTGTCATTTTAAAAGTTACAAGTACTTTCACATACACATATGCTACTTTCATTAGTCCTATAGTAGGGAACGACCATGTGACATTTTGGGATGCAGACACAATTTTGGAACAAGGAAAATCCGAGTATGATGCCTCTTCTCACTGATGGTGGCCAACTCCCTAATCTTGAGAAACTTCTATTTTTTAACTGATACATTGTAATTGTACATATTTATGAGGTACAATTTGATATTTTCACACTATCTATGTTGTATGATGATCCAATTAGAGTAGTCTATCCATCACTTTGTGCATTTTTTTATGGTGAGAACCTTCAAAAGCCTCTCTTCTACCTATTTTGTAATATACAATAACACAATATTTTACTGTTAAACAGAGTCATCCTACTATGCAATAGGTTATCAAAATTTATTCCTCCAACCGAGTGGTAGCTGTGTATCCATTGATCAACCTCTCCCCATCCTTCCCTACATTCTTTTCCCAAGACTCTAGTAACCTGTACTCTCTGCTTCCATGATATCAACTTTTTAAAAAGATTCCACATATGAGTGAGATGACGCCATATTTGAATTTCTGTGTCTGGCTCATTTCACTTAACATTATGTCTTCCAGGTTGATTCATGCTGTTACAAATGACCAGGGTCTCATTCTTTTTTATGAGTGAATAGTATTACATTGTATATATATATATGTACATATATATATATATGTATATGTATACCACATTTTACAAAATCTGTTCCTCCATTGTTAAACATTAAGCTGATTCCATTTATACTATACTATATTTATAACTATTTATAATTTTGGCCATTATAAATAGTGCCAGAATAAATATTGAAGAACAAATATCTCTTTAGCATACTGATTTTTTTTTTCCTTTGGATATATAGTCAGTAGTAGGATTGCTGAATCATATGGTAGTTCTATATTTAATTTTTCTGAGGAACATTCATGTTACTCATCATGGCTGACTAGTTTACAAGCCCACCAATAATGTGGAAGTATTCCCCTTTCTCCACTTCCCTGCCAACACTTGTTTTCTTTTGTTTTTTAATAACAGACATTCTAACTGGAGTGAGGTGGCATCTCATTAGAGTTTTGATTTGCATTTTTTCATGATTAGTGACATTGAGCATTTTTTCAGGTACCTGTGGCCATTTTTATATTTTCTTTTGAGAAATGTCTGCCCAGATCTTTTGCTTACTATTTAATTAAGTTATTTGTTTTTCTATCAATTTATTTAAGTTCCTACTATATTCTTGATATCAACCTCTTGTTCAATGTATAGCTTGCAAATATTCTCTCCCATTCTATAAGTTTTCTTTTAACTCTGTTAATAGGTTCTTTTGCTGTGCAAATGCTTATTAGTTATCTATAATATCACTTGTCTATCATTGGTTTTGTTGCCTATACTTTTGAGGTCTTAAGAATTCTTGGCCAGCCCAATGTCATGAAGCATTTTCCCTGTTTTCTTCTAGCAGTTTTATAGTTTCAGGTTTTACGTTCAAGTTTTTAATGCATTTTGAGTTGATTTTTGAATACTGTGAGAAGCATAGGTCTAGTTTCATTCTTTTCTACATGTGGATATTCAATTTTCCCAACATCATTTTTTTTGCCTATACAACTTCATTGAAAAGTTGAACACTATATGTATATTGATTAAAGAAAAAAAGTTGTACATTCACAAATATTCCAAATTGATGGGATTTTGTGGTAAAAAAAAATTGTATTAGTTGCACTGACATATTAATAAGGTTTTAGCTTTGGAGATTTTTGTTATTTTTTATTTTTTATTTTAAAAATATAAGGTACAATTCAGGTTTAGGTATACAAATGTTCATTATGCAAGTACCCTTGATGATGAGGTGTGCCTCCTCGCATACCACCCTCACTTTCCTAATACGGCCAATCCTTTTCTTATAGTATTACAATAACTGTTCAAGGTCCACTTATGAGTGAGAACATGTGATACTCAGTTCTTGGTTTCTGTGATAGATCACTCAGTATTATAGACTCTAAGTCCATCCAAGTTGCTGTGACGTTCATAATTTTGCCCGTCTTTATGGCTGCATAATGTTCCATTGTGTATATGCACCACATTTTTTTAAACCTGTCCTCTTTCGATGGGCAGCACGACTGGCTCCATGTTTTTGCTACTGTGAACAATGCTGCAATAAACATACGTATGCAGGTATCTTTTTCATAGAGTGATTTGAGTTCCTCCAAGTATATACCCAGTAGGGTTATTGCAGGGTCATAAGGAAAGTTGATTTTTAGATCTTTTAGGAATCGCCATACTGTTTTCCACAAAGGTTGTACTAGTTTATACTCCTACCAACAGTGTAGAAGTAATCTCCTTTCCCTGCATCCTCTCCAGCAACTGTTGTTTCTTGAGTTATTAATAATGATCATCCTGACTGGAGTTAGGTGGTATCTCAATGTGGCTTTAATTTACATTTCTTTGATGACTAGTGAAGCTGAGCATTTTTTCCTATATCTATTGGTTGCTCGTGTGTCTTTTTTTGAGAAGTGTCTATTCATATCTTTTGCCCACTTTGTAATGGGGATATTTGTTTTTTTCTTTTCCTCACGTTTGAGTTCCTTGTAGAGCCTAGATGTTAGTCCTTTGTCAGATATACAGTTGGCAAATATTTTTTCCCAGTCTGTGGGCTGTCTCCCCACTCTCTCAATGGTTTCTTTGGTTTTGTAGAAGGTTGTCAGTTGATGAGGTCCCACTTGTCTATCTTATCTCTTACGGCCTGGACACTTGGGGGTTTGATCAGGAATTGGTTGTCAGTTCCAATTTCCATAAGGGTGTGTCCAGCATTTTCTAAGGTTCTTATAGTTTGAGGTTTTACATTTAGGTGTTTGATCCATTTAGAATCCATTTTTGTGTATGGTGATAGGTAGGGGTCTTGTTTTAATCTTCTGTATGTGGTCAGGAATCTCTATCCTGTTCCATTGGTCTATATGCCTGTTCTTGTACCAATACCAGGCATTTTGATTATTGTAGCTTTATAATAAAGTTTAAAGTCTGGAAGCGTGATACCTCCTGCTTTGTTTTTGTTTTTTTGCTGAGGATTGTTTTGGTGATTCATGGTCGTTTATGTTTCCATATGAATTCCTGTATTGCCGTTTCCAGGTCTGAGAATAATATTGCTGGTAATTTAATGGGTACTGCTTTAAATCTGTAATTTGCCTTGGGTAGGATGGACACCTTAACAATGTTGATCTTCCAATCCATGAGCATGGAATGTTTTTCCATTTGTGTCATCTTTTATTTCTTTGAGCAGTGTTTTGTAGTTTTCATTGTAAAGGTCATTCACTTTTCTGGTTAGGAAGATGCCAAAGTATTTCATTTGTGTGTGTGTGCTTGTGTGTGTGGCTATTGAGAATGGGACTGTGCTTTTTATTTGGGTTTGTTTGTTTATTTTGGTGTATAGAAATGCAACTGTCTTTTGAACATTTATTTTATACTCTGAGATTTTGTCAAATCCTTTTTCAATGCAAAGAGGTTTTTGACAGATTCTCTTGGGTTTTTGTGGTATAGAATCATGTCATCTGCAAAGAGGGATGACTTGACTTCCTCTTTTCCTATTTGGATACCCCTGATCTCCTTCTCTTGTTTGATTGCACTAGCTAGGACTTCAAAAACTATGTTGAAAAGGTGGGGTGAGAGTTAGCATCCTTGTCTTGTTCTGGTTTTCAGGGGAAGTGG
>CAUYQG010140310.1:0-28905 GCA_963574415.1 Tarsius wallacei
ACTCAAAGGCAGATTTGAGCAGGCAAAAGAATCAGCAGGCTTTAGGACAATGGAAATTATGGAGTCAGGGAACAAAAGGAAAAGAGACTGAGGAAAAGTGAACAGAGCCTAAGTCACCTGTGAGATACCATCCTGTGGCCCAACATATGCATGCAGTAGTTTTAGAAGGAGAAGAGAGAAAGAGGCAGAGGGAATATTTGAAGAAATAATGGCTGAAAATTTCCCAAATCTGATGAAAGACATGAATGTTAACATCCAAGAAGCTCAATGAACTTTAAGTAAGATGAGCTCAAAGCGATCCACACCAAGACATATTATAACCAAACTTTCAAAAGCAAACGACAGAAAAAATTTTGAAAGCAGCAAAAGAGAAGCAATTCATTACATATAAGAGATCCTCAATAAGATTATCAATAATTTATCATCAGAAATGTTGGAAGCTAGAAGGCAGTGGGCTGATATAGTCAAAGTGCTAAAAGAAAAAAAACTGGTCAATCAAAAATTCAGTATCTGGCAAAAACTGTCCTTAAAAAGTGAGGAGGAAATTAAGACATTCCCTTCCCAGTTAAAAAGCTGAAAGAGTTTGTTACCACTAGACCTTTCCTGCAAGAAATGCTCAAGGGAATCCTGCAGGTAAAATGAAAGGACAAGAAAACAACTTGAAGCTATATAAAATAAATAAATAAATAAATATCTCAAATGGAAAACTAAACAGTTCATGTTCTCACTCATCTGTAGAAACTAAACACTCACAAAGATGGAAACAATGGACACTGGGGACGAGGGAGGAGGTTAGGATTCTGAAACTACTTATGGAGCACAAAGTTCACTATCTGGGGAAGGGGCCACTTGAGACCCAATTCCCACCATTATACAATATGTCCATGTAATGAATATGCATGTATACCACATGAATCTAAAATTTAAAAAAATTAAATGAAAAAAAGTATGAAGTAAATTAGTATATGTATAACAGTAAACAAAAAAAGATCTCAATAAAGGTAAATACATGCACATTATTATTACAACAGTTCAAAACTGAACTCTGTTTTCTACATGATTTAAGAGACTAATAATACATTTTAAAAAATTATTGGCATAAAAGCTAGTATTACTCCAACTTTTGTTTATAACTTCACATTCTGTTTTCTACATAATTTAAGAAGTTAATGCACTTCAAAAAAGAAATAGTTTACGTTTGGGGGCACACAATGCATAAAGTAATTTTGTGACATCAGCAATTGAAAGTGGTAAAGATGTAGGTGTTAAGGGAGCAGAGTTTTTTCATGTTACTGAAGTTGGTAAAAATTCAAGTTAGAATGTTGTAACATTAGGATATTAAATGTAATCTCCATAGTAAACACAGAGAAAATAGCTGTAGAATACATAAAAAAGAAAATTAGAGTTTGGGCATGGTAGCTTACATCTGTAATCCCAGCATGTTGGAAAGCCAACGTGGGAGGATCGCTTGAGGCCAGGAGTTCAAGATTAGCCTAGGCAACATACCGAGATCTCATCTCTATAAGAAAATTTAAAAATTAGCCAGGTTGAGACACCCTGTAGTCTCAGCTACTCGAGAGGCAGAGGTGGGGAGATTGCCTACTAGGTCGAGACTGCAATGAGTTGTGATTGTGCCCTCCAGCCTGGGTGACAGTGACACTCCCACACAAAAGAAAAAAGAAAATTAGGCCGGGCATGGTGGCTCAAGCCTGTAATCCCAGCACTTTGGGAGGCTGAGGTGAGGGAATTGCCTGAGTCCGCGGATCCGAGAACAGGCTGGGCAACTTGGCGAAACCTCACCTCTACAATAAAAAAATAAAAAAATTAGCTGGGCGTGGTAGCGTGTACCTGTAGTTCGGGCTACTTGGAGGGCTGAGGCAGAAGGACTGCCTGAGCCCAGCAGGTCGAGGCTGTGGTGGCCGGGAGCATGCCACGTACTGTACTCCAGCCTGGGCGACGGAGTAAGACTCCAACTCAAAAAAAAAAAAAGAAAAGAAAATTAGAAAGAAATTTATATGTAAAAGAATCAAAATGTTAAGGAAACAAAAAAATAAGCTAAACGCAAAAGAAGATAGTAATGTAAGAAAAGAGGGACCAAAAAGCTATAATGCATAAAGAAAACAAATAGCAAAATGACAGAAGTCCCTTCCTATCAGTAATTTCTTTAAATGCAGATGGATTAAACTTTCCAATTAAAAGAGACTGGCAGGCTGGATTTAAAAAAGCATGACCCAGCCGAGCACGGTGGCTCACACCTGTAATCCCAGCACTTTGGGAGGCTGAGGCAAGAGGACTGCCTGAACCCACAGGCTCGAGACCAACCTGAGCAACATGGTGAAACATCTCCACAATAAATCAAAAAATTAGGCCAGGCTTGGTGGCTCAGCCTGTAATCCCAGCACTTTGGGAGGCCGAGGCAAGTGGACTGCCTGAGCCCGCGGGTTCAAAAACAACCTGGGCAACTTGGCAAGACCTCATCTCTACAATAAATCAAAAATTAGCTGGGCATGGTAGCAGGCACCTCTAGTTCCAGTTACTTGGAAGGCTGAGGCAGAAGGATCGCTGAAGCCCAGCAGAGTGATGCTGGGGTGGTCCTGAGTGTGCCACTGCACTCCAGCTTGGGCAACTCAATCTCAAAAACTCCATCTCAAAAAAAAAATTAGCTGGGTGCAGTGGCACATGTCTGTGGTTCCGGCTACTTGGAAGGTCGAGGCGGAGTAATCTCCTGAGCCCCAGCATGTTGGGCTGCGGTGGCCATGGTATGCCATTGTACTCCAACCTGGGCAACAGAGTGAGACACCTACTCAGGAAAAAAAAAAAGCATGACCTAACTAATTATACGCTGTCATCAAAAGACTCACTTTGGATGGATGGGAAAATTTTCCAAGCAAATAGTAGGCAAAAGAGAACAGGAGTGGTTATATTAATATCATACAAAATAGACTTTAAATCCAAAAAGATTATAAGAGACAAAGAAAAAAATTAAATATTAATAAATGTTTCAGTACAACACAAAAATATAACAACTATGAACATTTACATACCTAATGATGAACCATCAAAATATATAAAGCAAAAAACTAACAAAATGGAAGAGAGAAAATAGATCAGCTGTACGATAACAGTTGGAGTCTCAATACTCCCCTCTCAATAATAGAACAAGCAGACAAAAGATAATTAAAAAAAGAGAGCACTTGACCAAATAAAATAACTAGATTTCACAGACATATTCAGAATACTCTTGTAACGATTGAAATTTTTCATACATGTATGTGTTACTTATTGAAATAAAAAGTGAACACAGTCATTAAAATTTTTTGTGTGTGCAGTGGGTATACAACATTGTGAATGTACTTAGCATCACTGAATTGTACACTTTAAGATGGTTAAAGAATGGGTAAAATGGTGAATTTTATGTTATATGTAGTTTACCACAATAAAAACAAAAGTAAAAATAAAGAAACAATGGGTTAACAAATAATGGTATATCCATTCAATGGAATAATATTCAGCAAAAAAGGGAACTACTAGATAAATCTCAAAACCATGCTCAGTGAAAGAGTCCAGATCCAAAAGAGTAAATAATGTATGATTCCATTTATATGAAATTCTAGAAAAGGAACATCTAATCTATAATGACAGAAAGCAGATCAATGGTTGCCTAGGGTGAGTGGTGGGGGGAGGGAAACTGACTCCAAAGGGAAACAAGAGGATTTTGGTGAAATAATATAAATAATTCTTTATCTTGATCATGATAATGGTTACAAAAGGTTCATAAATTTGTCAAAACTTACTTAACTACATATTTTAAATGGGTTCATTTTTATTATACATAAAGTACACCTCAACAAAGTTGATTAAGAAATAACAGTAACAAGAGCTTATTCATAAACTGGCTCATCCTGCTACTTAATTATTTAAATTATATTCTTGTCCCAACTATAGTATAAAAAGTGAACTATTGAGCCCTAGGAATCCCAAAAGGGGCACAGTAATGATCTACTTCAAAGAACAAAATAATCCAGAATACAGTGACACCTCAGTTCTTAGTACAGATTATAGATAACCTAACCTGCTCTAATTTTAGTTTAGTTTTTACTTGGTCTCAAACGCTGACAAGTATCTGATTTCTATGTCATAATTCCTTCATTCTAGGCACTAGTTTAGTTTAACCTTATCTGTCTTGAGTCCTCAGACTCACTGTGCTCCGGCCATCTGCTTTGTGTGAACTCCATTTATGTCACTACTGTAAGACAACTTGATTATTACCTGTCAGCTATTCTTCCTGATCACTCCACCCTGGCTTCTCTCTTTAATGAGTCCTTTGTAATCACCTTGGATTCTCCAGGACCCAGATGTCCTCATTACCACTATCATAGCACCTAACATTTCAGTGCCTACTTTGTTATAAACACTGGGCTTTACAAATATCTAATTCTCACAAAAGTTCTTCAAGGTGGCCATTGTGTTGTATTTTGAATGAGACTCCAACTCAAAAAAAAAAAAAAAAAAAAAGTAGAGGCTTAGACATTAAACTTACAAAATTAGTACATGAATGAGCCAGAATTCCAAATGTTTCTCTTACTACATTTACTTCAACTAACAGAACCATTCATTGGAACAAGATCAGTACATTTTGGTCAGTATAGCATTATCTTAGTAGCTGCTTCACTCTGTAACAGCACTGGTAACGCTCAAATACCCTCTCATATTTTTAACATCCTCCTTGTGTACATAACACAGTTACATACCATTTGGGTGAACACTAAAATTATTGCTGAATAAATAACTATAGTTATTTTTAGTAGAAGAAAACACACAGAAAAGGTCAAAATGACAAAAATTCTCTCTGTTTCCAACCCAAATTCTAAATTCTGCAAACATGCAACACAATTTTTTTCCCCTTCTACTAAGAAAAGTAATTAAAGCCAGTAGCAGTGGTCTGTGCCTGTGCTCCCAGCTAGTTGGGAGGCCAAAGCTGGAAGATCACTGGAGCCTAGGAGTTTGAAGCTGCAGTGAGCTAGGGATCATGCCTGTGAATAGCCACTGCATGGGCTAAAGCCTGAGCAACACAGTAAGACACTATCTAAAAAAAAAGGTAAAGCTACCTGGGCAAAATAGAATTTGGACATGATTATATAGTAGCTGATAGAAGTAACAACATCCATTTTGCTTTTTTTTTTTTTTAATTTGAGTCAGGGTCTCACTGTGTCTCCCAGGCTGGAGTGCAGCAGCACAATCATGGCTCATTGCAGCCTCCATCTCCTGGGTTCAGGCCATCCCTACCCCCACCCACCCATTGTCCACCCCTCAGGCTCCCAAATAGCTGGGACTATAGGCGCATACCACCTACTCCAGGCTAATTTTAAAATTTTTCTGTAGAGATGAGGTCTTCCAATGTTGCCCTGTCTAGTCTCGAACTCCTGGGCTCAAGCAATCCTCCTGTCTCAGCCTCCCAAAGTACTAAAATTACAGGTATGAGCCACTGCACCCAACCTTCATTTTTGCTTTTTATAATTCCAATTATGGTCCATATTGGTCTAATAACTAAGGATCAATTGATATCTCAGTACAGTAAGCTGTATTGGCTTTTATTTATTTATTTATTTATTTATCTGAGTCAGAGTCTCACTCTGTCGCTCAGGCTGGAGTGCAGTAGCATGCTCACAGCCACCGCAACCTCGACCTGCTGGGCTCAGGTGATCCTTCTGTCTCAGACTTCCAAGTAGCTGGAACCACAGACACATGCCACCATGCCGGGCAAATTTTTCTTGATTTATTGTAGAGATGAAGTCTCGCCATCTTGGCCAGGTTGTCTCAAACCCATGGGCTCAGGCAATCCTCTCACCTCCCAAAGTGCTGGGATTAAAGGCGTGAGCCACCATGCCTGACCTTGTACTTGCTTTTAGAGGGCACAAACAGGCACTGCATTTCATGCACAATGAGTTCTAGTTCTAACATTACTCGAAAGACCAGGTATTAAAATTTTTAAAAGGCCAGGTACGGTGGCTCAGCCCGTAATCCCAGCACTTTGAGAGGCCATGGTGATAGGACTGCCTGAACTTGGGGGTTCGAGACCATCCTGGGTAACTTGGTGAGACCTTATCTCTACAATAAATCAAAAAATAAGCCGGGTGTGATAGTGCACGCCTGTAGTTCCAGCTACTCAGCAGGTCAAGGCTGTGGTGGCCGGGAGCATGCCACTGCATGCCAGCCTGCGTGACAGAGTGAGACTCCAACTCAAAAAAAGAAAAACAAAAAACAAAAACACGAAAACTTGTTTATTACAAAGGCATTCAATCCTTCAGATACTTTTTCTGCTTGGCTGACCACAGTGGACTAGATAACAGAAGAGTGGAACTACCTCCCATACACTTGAAGTGGAGAAAAGGAAAGTCAGTACTCCCTTCACAAAGGAATTCAATACTAGAAATGGGAAGATAATCCAGTGTTTGGTTTTCCACAGGCGGTATGCAGACACTGCAGAGTTAACACATTAAACAGAGACACTACATCATTATGCAAATAATGTATAACCTAACTAGCAATTAAAGAAAAGCAAATTAATACTATTCAAGCTAGTAAAAATGAAGTTAAAATGGTAAATTAAGCAGATATTTATATTCACTCCTTCCTGAGACAATCTGAAAATGATTAAAAAAAAAAAAAGTAAAAGGAAGAAACAGGAAGGGAGTCTTCAGTGGACAAGAGATCTCAACCAATTTTTGAAGAACAGAAAGCAGACTGTTGAGTGATGTTCAGTGTGGCAAAGCTCGGAAGCTTATTATCTGGAATATGGAATATGCTGCAGGCAAAGGGAGGTGACCTGCACCCAGGACCCTGGTGAGGCTGGGGTGGAGGAAAGAGGGGATTAACTGAGAATTTGCATATGGAATAGTCAACTCTCTCTCACCCTCCCAGCAGCAAGGTTGGAAGCCAGATGTCCCCACCAACTAGGGAACAAAGAGTCTTTTCTCCAAAGCAGTGGTCCTCAGCATTAGCATCACCTGGAGTCTGTTATGCCATATGGTGAGTCCCACTCCCAGTGTTTCTGATTCAGTAGTTTTAGTCACAAGCTGGGGATGGGGAATGGGAAGTAACTGCTAATGGATATGGAGTTTCTTTCTGGAGCTATAAAAATATTCCAGAATAAGATAATGGTAATGGTTGCATAACCTTGTGAGTATACTAAGAACCAATGAATTGTACATTTTTATGATACGCGAATTCTATTTCAACAAAGTTGTTCTTTAAAAAAATCATATACCAAAAAAAAAAAAAAAATCATATACCACTGGGCGTGGTAGCTCATGCCTGTAATCCCAGCACTTTGGGAGGCTGAGATGAGAGGAATGCTTAAGCCCAGGAGTTTAAGACTAGTTTGGGAAACACTGAGAGATCTTGTCTCTACAAAAAATAAAAAAAAAAATTAGCCAGGTGCGGTGGCACATGTCTGTAGTCCTAGCTGCTTAGGAGGCTAGGGCAGAAGGATCATTTGAGTCCAGGAGGTCAAGGTTGTGGTGAGCCGTGATCGTGCCACTGCACTTCCAGCCTGCACCCAGAGTGAGACTTCAACCCAAAAAATAATAAATAAATAAATAATCATATACCTATCTGTTTATAGGGCTCTCACAGAACTCATCAAATAGATTTCAACAATGACCAATTCATGTCTCTCTTTTATCTTCCCTATTTTAAAACATATCTAGTAAAACATATCCCTATATTAAAACATATCTAGTTTGGCCATGATGACCAGATCCTTCCTTATTCTAATTGTTCTCCTAAAGTCAGACAGTATACAAAATCACAACTTCTTCATATAAAGTTTTATAAAAGAGTCTAAACATTTGGAAGTTGATAAGGGAACAGGACAGAGAAACTACATAGTTTTGACTTTTGATGAATATAATTTATTCAAAGATAATATAACAAAAATGACATAAGAATACTTAAAGATATTTCAGAGCCAAATAAAGATAACATGTAATGGAATAACTAAAAAAATTATACATCATAAAATGCACTAAAATAATAGGGAGAAAAAGAATTGAATTAATTGGATTTCTGTTGTTCCAAGAATAACAAAGGAATAGAATCCACACCAAGTATAACAGTCAGAGGTCATTAAATATGAATGACATTTAAAAATGCACTGCCACATAATCATTCCAATGACAAGGTTACCTCTAAATTCAATTCAACCTAGACAAGGTGAAATTTCCTTGACATATGCTCTTCTTACCCTCAGGACAATCTTTTGTGTAACAGCTCTCATACTTCTAATTTCTTATTTAATGTCCATCTTGCTTTTAGACTCTACAGGATCATGAAGGTTGAGATCATATCCATCTTGTTCGTGTCTGTAGCCTAGAATATAGTCTAGTGCTTGGCATACAGTTGTTTCTCAATAAATGCTGAATTTAACCAACATGATTTTTAAGCCCTGGACCAGGCAATGTGTAGTAAAAGAAACTAAGACAATAAAGAGAAGCAAGATACTGGTTGAGGAATTTACAGTCTAATGGGCAGATAAGCTTATAAACAGATAATTTCAATATTTTTGGATAAACAGAATTCATGGAAACCATTTTCCAATAGATATTTTAAAAAATCTGTATCAAGTAATAGTTAAAAAATTAAACAAGACAAAACCCCTAAATTGAAAAATTTATAGTCTAAGCTACACAGAAATGAATCAATGACTCCAGTGTTACAAGATAGGTAAGCACAAAGCAACATGAATATACAGAAGGGCATTTAAACAAGAAAGAGGTGGTGGCAGGGTTCTGGATGAGCTCATTTTTAAGCCGAATTTAGACGGATGGGCAGAAATTAGCTAGACAAAGGCATGGGGAAAGCACATTCGTGGCAGAAAAACAGCATATGCAAAGGAATACAAATGTGTGAAAAAGGATGATGTGCTTAGAATATTATAAGCAGCTAAGGATAGCTGAAGCAAAGGGAAGTGGAAGCAAATGACTGAAAGGATGCAAAAGGTATGGAAAAGAATTTGGAATGATTTCTATATATCTGGTTTGACAAACTGGACAGCTGGCAGTACTACATCCTGAGTCAGGGAATTTAGAAGGAAAAACAAATTTAGGGAATAACATGAATTTAGTTTTGAACATGTGGAATTTGAGGTGCGTGTACCTCATTTGGAGAAAGTATATGGGTGAAAAGCTGAGCAGAGAATGCGTGTTGGAGATACAAATTTCACAGCATCCTTCTTTGGCTGGGCGTAGTGGCTCCCACCTGTAATCCCAGCACTTTGGGAGACTGAGGCCAGAGGACTGCCTGAACCCAAGGGTTTGAGACCAGCCTGACACCTTATCTCTATAATAAATAAAAAAAGTTACCCAGGCATGGTGGTACACACCTATAGTCCCAGATACTTGGAAGGCTGAGGTGGAAGGATTGCCGGAGCCCAGGAGGTCAAGGCTGCAGTAGCTGTGACAAAACCCCCCAAAAATCCAAAAAACAAAAGTCATTCTTTACCATCACTTCATATTCATCCAGGTTTTTATTCTAGTACTTCCATACCAACAATTCTTCATTAAGCCCTCCAATTCTTTGTCCATCATTTTTCTATTACCAATCTGTAGCCTCATTTCCTCACTTCTCTTCTTATCCAGCACAGATTCCTTGGTTCATCATCATAATCTTCTGAACATATTTCCATCAAATTCACTTAGCAACAACCAACCCCTGGTTAACTCAAATATACACATGCACTCTATTTAAACTTAAGCAAGCTAAATATTCTTATCTGCACTTGCTGATTGATCAGTCTAAAACGCTTGTCCACTGGCAATATTATACAAACAACGAAACTAGCAAGGTAATAATAAATGAAGTTCCTGAGTCATTTATACCAAGTCTATTAAAACATATTTCTATCTACATAGAGTTAACTTTTTTTTGAGACAGAGTCTCACTCTGTTGTCCAGAATGGAGTGCAGTGGCATGATTCCTGCTTACTGCAGCCTCAATCTTCTGAGGTCAAATAATCCTTCCACCTAAGCCTCCCGAGTAGCTAGGACCCCCACCCTGCCTGGCTAATTTCTGTGTTTTTGGTAGAGACAAAGTCTCACTATGTTGCCTATGCTGGTCTCAAACTCCTGAACTCAAGTAATTCTTCTGCCTCAGCCTCCCAAAATGTGGGATCACAGGCATGAGCAGCAGCCATGCCTGGCCAACTTTTCACATAAATAATACACTAAAGGAAGTGCATTCATTATCATTCATTCACACACATTCAGGAAGCAATAACAATAAAAATCTCAGGTTTCATGGTGATATCATTTCCATGAAACAGTGTAAAAGGAGTGATTAACATAAACTTAACTCCTGTTGTAAGCTCAACATTATAGTAGTCACCAGCAGATTACATCCTCTGAATCCACATATTCAACCAACCTCAGATGGAAAATATTTTTAAAAAACCCAAAACGATGCAACAACAAATAATACAAATTTTAAAAACAATACAGCGTAACTCTTTTCATAGCATTTACATTCTTTTTCTTTTATTTATTTTTTGAGTTGGAGTCTCACTCTGTCCCGCAGGCTGGAGAGCAGCAGCACACTCACGGGCACCCCAGCGTTGACCCACTGGGATCCAGGATCCTTCTACCTCAGCCTTCCAAGTAGCCGGAACTACAGGTGCGTGCTACCACTCCCGGCTAATTTTCTAGTTATTGTAGAGACGAGATCTCGCCAATTGCCCAGGTTGGTCTCGAACTCGCGGGCTCAGGCAATCCACTTGCCTCAGCCTCCCAAAGTGCTGGGATTACAGGCTGAGCCACTGAGTCCGGCTACACTCTTTTCATAGCATTTACACAGTATTAGGAGGTATTATAAGTAATCTAGAGATAAGTAATAGTATATGGGAGGATGTTAATAGTTTATATACAAATACTTGAGCATCTTCAGATTTTGGTGTCCATTAGGGAATCTTCTGGAACCAATTCCCCTTATATATACTAAGGATGACTGAACAAACAGAAGAGGAAAATAGTAAAAGAATGGGAAACTGTGCTTTACAAATGTAATTTAACAATACTTAAACTCAATGTCTACTACTTGCTAGGAATTATGAGGACACAGAGCTAGGAAAGACATCCCCTCAAGTGATTTATAGTCTATGAGAAAAACATATGAAAAGAACTACAAATTGGCTAAAAGTTAAAAATAAGAGGAACTTTTTTTAATGACAAGAAATGGTTGAATACTATAAGAGAACTTAAAAAAGAGAAACAGAAAAACAGAAAAAGAAAATATCTATTGAGAGAAAAACAGGGAGGAAGTCAAGGAGGAAGTCATATTTCAGTTGAGCCATTAGGAAAGAGCAGATATGGAAAAAGCAGTCTAATGCTATAGGAAATAGCATTAGAAACACAAAAGGACATGAGCGCAGTGGCTCATGCCTGTGATCCCAACACTTTGGGAGGCAGAGGCAAGAGAATCACCAGAGCCCAGAGGTTAAAGACCAGCCTGGGCAATGTAGTGAGACCTTATCTCTACAATAAATCAAAAAATTAGCTGGGCATGGTGGAGTGCACCTGTAGTTCCAGCTTCTTGGAAGCCTGAGGCGGAAGGATGGCCTGAGCCCAGCAAGTGGAGGCTGCGGTGGTCGTGAGCAAGCTACTGCACTCCAGCCTGAGGGACACAGTGAGACTTCAATTCAAAACAAATAAAAAAAGCAAAATGCATGGCATGAATCACAATTAAAAATATCTCAAAAATTAAATGAGTATAAATGAACAAAGTGTAAGTATCAAGTGGATGAAGAATGAGAAAGTCATATAAGCAGATGGAAAGACAACTTCACACCCAGGTGCACAGATTAAACTCAGGTACACATGTTGACATTCTCATTACAACCATGAAACAGGATGAGAGCATTCTAAGCATCAATATTTCCTGGCTTTTAAGCGCATTATCTGAATTGATTAAATAACCTAAGGGAATCAGTTTAGGATTGCTCATACCAATCACAAACCCACCAATTAATCAAATTGGAAGGAAATTAGCCCAATGCCCAAGGTGATTCTCCCCAAATGGAAATAGCTAATTTTTTCCTGATTATAAAGTAATAAATATTTTTCAAATCCGAAAAAAGACAAGCTTAAGGAAGGAAATAAAAATTAGCAGAAATAGTTATGTCTACAAGTTGAATACTAGTACATATTCTTTCAGACTTTTTCTTATAAACACATATACACACTTTAATAAACTGGAATCCAGCCGGGTGGACTGGTGGCTCCAGTCTGTAATCCCAACACTTTGGGAGGCAGAGGCGAGAGGATTGCCTGAGCCCAGCGGTTCAAGACCTGCCTGGGCTACTTGGCAAGACCTCGTCTCTACAACATATCAAAAATTAGTCCGGCATGGCAGCGCGCTCCTGTAGTTCCGGCTACTCAGAGGGCTCAGGCGGAAGGATCGCCGGAAGCCATCGGGTCGACGCTGGAGTAGCCGTCAGCATCCCACTGCACTCCAGCCTGGGCGACAGAGTGAGACTCTTTACTCAAAAAAACCCACAAAAACCTGCAATCACCCTCTGCTTAGTTTCATAATGACTTTTATTTGTTTGTTTTTTGGAGTTGGAATTCCATGCCGGCCCCAGGCTGGAGTGCAGTGGCACGATCACGGCCACCCAGGGTCGACCCTCTGGGCTCCGGCGACCCACCCACCTCAGCCTTCCAAGTAGCCGGAACTACAGGCGCGTGCGACCACGCCCGGCTAATTTTTTGATTTATTGTAGAGAGGAGGTCTCGCGAAGTTGCCCGAGCTGGTCCCGAACCCCTGGGCTCAAGCAATCCTCTCGCCTCAGCCTCCCAAAGTGCTGGGATTACAGGCTGCGCCACTGAGCCCGGCCCACAATGACGTTTTAAAAAACAGCATGTTATAAAGCCTTATCATCAATCTTAATAGCTGGACAGTAATCCATTATATGAAAATATCATAATTTAACCCTCAGTCTATTGCCAGGATCCATTACACCCAATTGTAATTTTTGAGTTTCCACTTTGAGTGGTTCTAAGTATTTACAAAAATTAATATTTCATGATTTATATTCTTTTAAAGGTTGTATTAGTTTCCTAAGGTTGTCATGACAAATTACCACAAACTTGGTGGCTTAAAACAACAGAAATAGGGCTGGGCACAGTGGCTCACACCTGTAATCCCAGCATTTTGGGAGGCTGAGGCAGGAGAATCACTTGAAGCCAGGAGTTTGAGACTGGCTTGAGCAACATTGCTAGATCTTGTCTCTACAAAAATTTTTTAAAAATTAACCAGGTGTGGTGGCATGCACCTGCAGTCCCATCTGTACTTGGATGCAGAGGCAGGAGGATTGGTAAAGCCCAAGAGGTCAAGACTGCAGTGAGCCATGATTATGCCAAAGCACACCAACCTGGGCAACAGAGAGAGCCTGCCTCCTAAAAAAAAAAAAAGAAAAAAGAAATGTATTCTCTCAGCTTTGAGGCTAGAAGTCTGAAATCAAGAAGCTGGCAAGGCCACGCTTCCTCTGAGGTCTCCAGGGAAGAATCTTTGCTTGCCTCTTCCTAGTATCTGGTGGCCCCTAGCAATCTTGACATAGCATTTTTCCCTCTCTGTGTGTCTGTCTCCTCTGTATCTGTATCCAAATCTCCCTCTCCCTTCTTTTATAAAGATACTAGTCAGTCAAGTTCAGTGGCTCACGCCTGTAAACTCAGCACTTTGGGAGGCTGGGGCGAGAGGACTGCCTGAGCTTCAGAGTTTGAGACCAGCCTGAGCAACATGGCGAGACCATATCTCTACAATAAATAAAAAAAAATTAGTCGAGCCTGGTGGCGCATGCTTGTGGTTCCAGCTACTTGGAAGGCCGAGGCGGAAGGATCGCCTGAGTCCAGCAGACTGAGGCTGCGGTGGCCATGAGCATCCCACTGCACTCCAGCCTGGGCTACAGAGTGAGATTCTGACTCCAAAAAAAAAAAAAAAAGGTACGAGTCACCAGCCAGATGCAGAGGCTCTCAGCACACTCTGGGAGGCTGAGGTGGGAGGACTGCTTGAGCCCAGGAGTTCAAGACCAGCCTGGGTAACATAGCGAGACCTCATCCCTAAAAAAAGAATTTTTTTTTAATTAGCTGGACATGGTGGTGTGCGCCTATAGTCTCAGCTACTCAGGAGCCTGAGGCAGAAGGATCACCTTAGCCCAGGAGTTCAAAGATGCAGTGAGTCATGATCGTGCGACTGCACTCCAGCCTGGACAAAAGAATAAACAGAATAAGACCACAACTCAAAAAAAAAAACAAATGATACCAGTCTTTAAATTTAGGGCCCATCCTAATTCAGCGTAACTTCATCTTAACTTGCTTACAAATGCAAGATCCTACTTTCAAATAAGGCTGCAGTCACAGGTTAGGACTTGCAACTTTGAATGTAGTTCAAGCCACTACAGAGGTTATCCACAAAGAAATTTCTAGCTTTTTGGGTTTTTTAAAAATAGAATAAAGTTCACAGAATCCGTTTGTGAATCTATGATATATATGGTGTCGTAGTATTCTTATTTTTCCTGTATCTTGAAACATCTTGCTCTTTCATCATGCTAGGAATTAATTCATGATTACTCACTAATTATTCTTAATTATGTTTTAAAAAGGTAAAATATTAAGAAAATGGAAGAATGATGAGTGCCTGAGAAGAAAATGCAATAGTGAGACAATTATCACTAGTATATCATCTTCAATTTTCTACTGTATGATCTTTCTTTCTTTTTTTTTTTTTTGAGTTGGAGTCTCACTCTGTTGCCCAGACTGGAGTGCAGTGGCACACTCCCAGCCACCACAGCCTCGACCTGTTGGGCTCCAGTGATCCTTCTGCCTTAGCCTTCCAAGTAGCTGGACTACAGGCACACACTACCATGCCCAGCTAATTTTTGATTTATTGTAGAGATGAGGTCTCGCCAAGTTGCCTAGGTGGGTCTCGAACCCGTGGGCTCAGGCAATCCACTCACCTCGGCCTCCCAAAGTGCTGGGATTACGGCTGAGCCACCGAGCCTGGTTACTGTGTGATTTTTCAAGAAGGGATAAAAGAAGCCTGAATATACCACTGTTGAAGACTTTTGTGTAGTTTTTACAGAATATAAAATTTGAGTTTATTTGTTTACTCATAATAATGAAGAAAAATGAGAGAGAAATATATTTCATAGTTATTAGACAAATCAGAAAATGAAAGCATACAGATAGCAACAATCTGCCCTCTGATAATGTTGGTAAAATCGGTTACGTAAGTGAACGCTCAGACAATGAGTCTTCATATAATGATAGCCACACCTAAATGAATTTTCTCAAACATCAGAACTGTTAAGTGAATAATACATTTCAAAGGACAAAAAAGAAATACGGCATTTTCACTCAGTCATTCCACAATAAAGATTTCATTATGCAATAATTTGCAACAAGAGATTGGACCAGTCCAGTGCGGGCTCATGCCCATAATCCCAGCACTTTGGGAGGTTGAGTTAAGAGGACTGCCTGAGCCCACAGGTTCAAGATCAGTCCAGGCAACTTGGCGAGAACTCATCTCTACAATAAATCAAAAAATTAGCCGGGTGTGGTGGCATGCACCTGTAGTTCCAGCTACACAGAAGGCTGGGGTGGAAGGATCGCCTGAGCCCAGCAGGTTGAGGCTGAAGTGGCTGTGAGCGTGCCACTGCACTCCAGCCTGGGTGACAAAGTGAGACTCCAACTCAAAAAATAAGGAAAAAAATAAAAAGAACTTGGACCATCCCATTTTCTGAAAAAATATGTGGCAATATTCTTTCATCATTTGTGCTATCTGCACACCAAAATTTACTTGAGAGGGTAAAGACCAGTATGATAAGAAAGGAAAAGAAATGATAGAAATGAAAATATTCATTAATTTGATCATTCTAAATGGTGTTTAACCTAAAAATAAAAATGTTCTTCAATTATGGAGCAAAAATTTTGGCCACCCTCCCTTCAACAAAATTATGAGTTGTAAAAATTCTCAAAAGTATTGCTTTTTGACGAAGTAAGTGTATGAATCAGAAATAGTAAGTTAAAACCAATTAAAGATATATTTAAAATCTGGAATCAGTATTTAAGGGACAGTACGTGTTCCAGGGTCATGTATGGCAGTGATGAACAGTTAGCTGCATTCAAAGGGCTATGCCCATTTGGGGTACTTTCAAACCCAAAAAAGTGAAAATAAGAATCTGAATCTGCCAACATCAAGAAAGTGAAAAGACAACCCTCAAAATTAAAAAAAATATTTGCAAATCATGTATCTGATAAGGGACTTGTATGCAGAATATATAAAGAACTCTCACAAATCAATAATAAAAAGACAACCCAATCTTAAAAATGAGCCAAGGATTTAAGTAGACTTTTCTTTAAACATACACACACACACACACACACACACAAATAGCCAATAGGGACATGAAAATATGCTCAATATGATTAGTCATCAGGGAAATGCAAATCAAAACAATAATGAGATACTACTGTATACCCCCCTAGAATAGCTACAATAAAAAAGACAGACATAATAAGTGTCAGTAAGGATGTGGAGAAAATGGAACCCTTATACTATTGCTAGTGAGATTGTAAAATAGTGTAGCCACTGTGGAAAACAGTTTAGCAATTCCTCAAACAGTTAAACACAGAGTTATATGACCCATTAATTCCACTCCTAGGTACCTACATAAGAGAAATGATAACATACGTCCACACAAAAACCTCTACTCAAATGTTCCTAGCAACATTACTCATAATAGACAAAAAAGTAGAAACAAACTAAATGCCCATTATCTGACAAATGAAACAAAATATGATATATCCATGTATTGAGATGTTATTTGGCAATAAAAAAGAATTAAGTACTGATACATGCTGCAAAATGGATGAACTTTGAAAATTTGGAGCATATCTGATTCTCTCAGAATAAACTTATCACCTATAAATTATAGAGGCAAAATGCAATGAAAACACTAAGCTTTCCCTAATTAAAAATATACCCAGTGGCCAAATCTTGGTTTCTTTCTTTTTTTTTTTTTTTTGAGTTGGAGTCTCACTCAGTCGCCCAGATTGGAGTGTAGTGGCCACTCCCGGCTACCGCAGCCTCGACCTGCTGGGCTCCGGCGATCCTTCCGCCTCAGCCTTCCAAGTAGCTGGAACCACAAGCACGCGCTACCACACCTGGCTAATTTTTTTGATTTATTGTAAAGATGAGGTCACGCCAAGTTGCCCAGGCAGGTCTCGAACCCGCGGGCTCAGGAAATTCACTCACCTCGGCCTCCCAAAGCGCGGGATTACAGGCTGAGCCACCGAGCCCGGCCAAATCTTGGTTTCTAAATACCATCTTCCAATAAAGGGAATCAAGAGTCTTTGGAAAAAAAATGGCTAATTCTATGACTAATGAAGGGAAAATAAAAATTAAGTCTAGGAAAATTGCCCAAACTTGGAAGAAACCAAGAAGCCCTTTAATAGGTAAATGGGTTATTCAATAGGTGAACAGATTACTATTTAACACTAAAAAAAAAAAAAAAAAAAAAAAAAAAAAAGAGTTATCAAACCATGAAAAGACTTGGAGAAACTTTATATTACTAAATAACAGAAGCTTATCTGAGTTGGGAACCATGGCTCATGCTTGTAATCCCAGCACTTTGGGAGGTGGGGGCAGGAGGATTGCTTGAGGCCAGGAGTCAAGATCAACCTGGACAACAGAGAGACCCCATCTCTACAAAGAATAAAAAATGAAAATTAGCCAGGAGTGGCAGCATGCACTTGTGGTCCTAGCTACTCAGGAGGCTAAGAAGGAAGGAATACTTGAGCCCAGGAGCACAAGCCTGCAGTGAGATATGACTGCGCCGATGCAGAAGAAGAAGAAGAAAGAAGGAAGGGGGGGAGGAGGAGGGGGAGGAGGGGGAGAAGCGGCAGCAGCCATCATCACCCCCAATCTAAAAAGCATCTATAGTGTATGATTCCAACTATATGACATTCTGGAAAAGGCAAAACTATGGAGACAGTAAAAAAACTCAGTGGTTAGAAGGGAGGAAGAGATGACTTAGGCAGAGCACAGAGGAATTTTACAGCAGCAAAACTATTCTGAATGATACCATAATGATGAACATATGTCATTTGTCCAAAACCATTGAATGCACAACACCAAGATTGAACTCTAACGTAAGCTACGGGCTTTGGGGTAATAACAATGTGCCAATGTAGGTTAATTGTTTAAAAAGAAAAAGAGTCAGTGAACCAATCTCAAACAATAACCAAAACCTGGGATAACTTGTAGTGCCAGAGAATAAGGAAGTACTCAAAGGATGGGGGCATGTTAAAAGGACATGAGTTAATATGCATGAGTTCACAATAACTAAAACTAAAATAGCTTAAGCAATAAAGTAAATAACATAGTATTGAACGATAACCCATACTATAAAATAAACATACCTGAGCCCATTTTGATATAAATAATTACATAAATAAAAAAATAAGGGGGAAGCGACAACAAGCCTGTCACACCCAATTCCAAATATTCTCCCTGCAGGAGGAAATGGTTCTTAATCCCATCTCCCACTCCTCATACCCCTACACTCAGTAGACTAGACTTAGTGACTCACTTCCAAAGAATAGACTAGGGAAAGGGGAAAACATTTCAATACATTTTCAGTGAAGATACTTGGCAATCATGACCTCATCTAAGTAATGAAGGTTAACATCACCATATATATCTCATATCCCCTGTTATGATGAGAAAAACACTTTATCTCTGTGATATTTTTTTCAGAAACCCATATAACTCCAGTCTGATCATAAGAAAAACATCAGAAAAACTCAAATTGGGGTACATTCTATAGGCCATGAAAAAGAAAGACAGAGAAACTGTAACAGACTGGAAGAGACTAGGGAAACAGGACAACTAAGTTTTAAGTGGTATCTTGAATTGGATCCTGGAAAAAGGAAGATATTAATGAAAAAACCGGTAAAATCCAAACAAAGTTTAGAATTTAGTTAGTGGTAAATGTACTACAATCTCAGGTTCTTAGTTTCAGCAAATGTACCCTGGTCATGAAAGATGTTAACAAAAGGAAAACTAGATTGGGGGTATACAAAACTGTACACTATCTTTATAACTTTTATGTGTAAAAATTATTCCAAAATAGGATATTTATTTAAAAAACAAAAATATTTAGCTTTAAAATAGAACCATTAATGCAACTAAACCAACATAGATATCCTTGGAAAATGTTAACCTACTAAATTTAACTGCCATTTGCTCCATTTTAAAAGTCCGTTAATACTCTAGTCTCCCTTCAGATTGTATAAATCTTTTGCCCTTTTAAAAGTATGTTAAACTGAATTCAAGAAAAAAGCAAAGCTGGGGAAAAGAACACTAATAATTTCTTACTGGAGATTAAATCATGTATCAGAAACATTATGTACTGTATATTAATAGTCCTAGAACTATGCATATTTAATAAGGAATATTTGACTAACATTATTAGAAACATTTCATAACACTAAAAAATACAAGACAGAATATTCCACCAATTTAATATTCTGTTAAGTTTCACTGTACACTGTGTTCTGGAGTTCACTGCAATTTACTGGAAAAGAGGCCTGTTTAATACACTAGTGGTATTATAATAGATAAACAAACATCTGATAAATTTACACCTTTCACATACCATGACACTTCTGAGGGAGAAGACATCCTGTCACTGACTTCCTAAATAAAATAAATGAATACTGAAAGGCTGTTAAGAAAGGTTACTTAAAGCATGGATATAGGACTAAAAGGTAGATGGTATTAAAAAGGTGACGCCCTTTCAAGGTAAAATGAGAACACAGACCCAACTTAATTACTTAGGGGAATGTATTTGCTCATTATTCTATTTACTATTGAACTAACTATCCCAGATTAAGTGAAGTTACATGTTAATTTATAGATTTTTGTCCAGTAGAGTTGCAAGTAAGTTCTGCCAGATAGATTTATTGGTCTGTAGGACATTAACCAATTTGTAACTAATCTAACAATCTTATTCCACCAATTACTAAATTGCCTATGAATACAGGGTTCCTCAGATGCTCTTTGAAATGGTCTTAATTAATGAATTGAATACAACTTTGATATATATTCACTTTATATTTGAGTCATGTTTTTAATTTTTTTAAATTATAAGTTGTCTAGCATAAGAATTTTCCCTGACGTGGCCTTTCCTACATTCAGCTCTGCAAATCCTACAAGCTCAAGTGTTATCATGATGATAGCTTTTCTGCATAGTATTCTGACAATATTGTCAGTTACTTGGTTATTGGAACTACCAAATAACATCTTTTTGTCTCAAATAAATCAGAAAAGATCAAGTGTATGTTACTTTCCAGACCATCTTTATTCCACCACTGACTTTTCATCCTGCTAGGATTTGTGTGTACACAAATCTGTGCATTTTAAAAACAATGGGAGACATATTCTCTGAGATTTCAAGTCTCAGTTTCTATATGAGAAAATAAAGATATATAAAGGAAGCTCAGTACTTACTGGGTCATCATTAAGACGCTACCCAAAGAATCACAGAACGTAAGATTTAGATAGGACTTTAAATATCATCTTTCCGGGGGTCGGGCTCGGTGGCTCAACCTGTAATCCCAGCACTTTGGGAGGCCGAGGAGAGTGGATTGCCTGAGCTTGCGAGTTCAAGACCAGCCTGGGCAATTTGGCGAGACCTCGTCTCTACAATAAATCAAAAATTAGCCAGGTGGTAGCGTGCATCTGTAGTTCCAACTACTTGGAAGGCTGAGGTGGAAGGATCGCTGGAGCCTAGCAGGTCAATGCCGGGGTGGCCGTGAGTGTACCACTACATTCCACATTCCAGCCTGGGCAAAGGAGTGAGATTCCTACTCAAAAAAAAAAAAACAACAACAAAACAAACCTTTCCAGCCGGGCGCAGTGGCTCACACCTATAATCCCAGCACTTTGGGAGGCTGAAGTGAGAGGATTTCCTGAGTCCACAGGCTCTCGACCAGTCCAGGCAACTTGCGAGACCTCATTTTTTTGACAATAAATCAAAAAATTGGCCGGGCATGGTGGTGAGTGCCTGTAGTTCCAGCTACTTGAAAGGTTGAGGCAGAAGGATCACCTGAGCCCAGCCTGGGCCACACAGTGAGACTCCAACTCAAAAAACAAAAGAAAACAAAAACAAAAAAACCCCAAAAGTCTAGCTAGTGTGACTTTTTAAGAAACTTAGATGCTTTCAAATTGTCAATTTAAATGTGCTTCCGGTAAGTTCAAGTGAACTGATGATAGAGACTAATTCCAATTTTTAGGTTTAAGCATGGGAAGGGAAGCACTATGCCACTCTTACCCAAATGATAATCCATTAAAAACAAAAGGAAAAAGCAAAAGAGAAAAGAAAATTCTGTACCCTGACATCACTTCTAGATGAAGTTGTCCTGAGACAGTTAAGAAAGCAGGAACATTGAAGAAATTCTCCTCAGGTACTTTTATTTTGCTTGAAGGCTGCAAATAAAAAACATAAGCCACAAAAAGCTATTACATGTTTTGCTCTGCTTTTTACATTCATATTATGTGCCACAACTAAAAATCACAATGCAATTAAACCAATATGAGAACAAGTCATTCTCATTAAAATAAAGGCAGCTATTAGCACACACTTCAAAGAGAAAATGCCTGCTTGAAAGATGTTAAAGACAAGGAAGCCTGTCCATATTTTCAAAACATACAACCAAAGGACAAAATACTTTTGTCACAAAATACACTTCTCCCTAAAAAGTGATTTCAATTAAGGGACAAGCTGAGCAACAGATTATGAATTAAACATTTTAAGTGTGAAGAATTACATGATCTCTTAAAATGCTGATTTATGTTTGAGACTTAACTTTCTCAAGAGAACAGCTTCTGGAACATGTGTTGTGATATTATTATTAAAATATTAATAATAACGTTTTAAATACAGATTTTTATAAACACATTCTAAACTTTGAAACACATTTTATTTAATTTTCACTGTAACTCAGAGGCAGGAAGAGAAGGACCCTATCTTCAAAAGATATACCGAGCAATTAAACTTTTATGAACATACAATATAGACAGGGAGATTTTATATTTGAAATGGGTAGGAAACAAGTCAGCTAATCATTTATAAGAGCTGAGCTAAAAAATGACTTGGAGGTCAAATATAACTAAAACAGTGCAATTAAGAAAGCTTCCATGCCGGATGTGGAGGCTCAAGCCTGTAATCTCAGCACTTTGGGAGGCCGAGGCGAGTGGATTGCCTGAGCTCATGAGTTCAAGACCAGCCTGGACAACTTGGTAAGACCTTGTCTCTACAATAAATAAAAAATAAGCAGCGTGTGGTAGCTCACGCCTGTAGTTCTAGCTACTTGGAAGGCTGACGTGGAAGGATCACCTGAGCCCAACAGGTTGAGGCTGCAGTGGCCATGAGCCTGTCACCACACTCCAGTCTGGGTGACAAAGTGAGACTCTAACTCCAAAAAAAAAAAAAAAAAAAAAAAAGGAAAGAAAAAGAAAGCTTCCAAATCAGCCTATGACTATCATACCCACTTTTTTGGAAGGAAGCTAATCTTGTATTTTAACTATGCGTTTGTTTGAAAATGTTTTAGTGCAAGGGTGCAGTTACTACAAAAGCAATAAAGCTTATTATAAGTATGTAATAGAAGATGTAAGACTCCTTTAACAGAGTTAGTGCCACATACTGAATTATGGAAACACATGAAATGAAGGTATCTTATTTAATTTCATTGGTTGTTCAAAAATATTACATATCAAATATATATATAGCATATCATGTATAGGTGTGTGTCTAGGAATCAAAATGTATTCAAAGAATTACCAAGCAAATTTTTTGTTTTTGTTATAATTGCCTATTTTTTTTTTCAAACTTACTTTGATACTGGTCTTAGAGGTTCTGTAAACGCTTTTTTAGGAGTATGGCTGGGCGTGGTGGCTCATGGCCTATAATCCCAGCACTTTGGGAAGCCAAGGTAAGAGGACTGCCTGAGCCCAGGGAACCAAGACTAGCCTGGGCAACCTGGTGGGTCCTTGTCTCTAAAATAAATAAAAAAATTAGCCAGGCATGGTGATACGTGCCTGTAGTTCCAGCTACTTGGAAGGCTGAAGTGAAAGGATAGTCTGAACCCAGCAGGTCGAGGCTGCAGTGGCTGCGAGCATGCCATTGCACTCTTGCCTGGGTGATAGAGTGAGACTCCAACTCAAAAAATAAACAAATAAATGACAGAGACCCTGATTCAATAAATAAACAAAACATCTGTCTTTAAATCCCATTACTAATGAAAGGATATTGTTTCCAAGGACTTAAGTACTCAAGATGAAATACCTGACCTGATCTGTGTTAAAATTTTAAAATAAAAGATAGGTTCTCTGATATTTCTTCACTAATTATTATTATTATTATTTTTTTGAGTTGGAGTCTCACTCTGTCGCCCAGACTGGAGTGTAATGTCCGCTCCCGGCCACCGCAGCCTTGACCTGCTGGGCAGGCTCCGGTGATCCTTCCGCCTCAGCCTTCCAAGTAGCTGGAACTACAGGCGCGCGCTACCACACCCGGCTAATTTTTTGATTTATCGTAGAGATGAGGTCTCGCCAAGTTGTCCAGGCGGGTCTTGAACCCGCGGACTCAGGCAATCCACTCACCTCAGCCTCCCAAGCGTGGGATTACAGGTTGAGCCACTGAGCCCGGCTTCATTAATTATTTAATGAATAATTGCTTTCCAAAAAAGGCCCAGCAAATTTATAAGATTATCATCCTTCTTTCCTTTACATCTTTAGTCTGTAATTTTATTGATGTCCTAACTAGCAAATTACATTTGTATCCTAATTTCACTTAAAGTGATTTCTCTTATTCCTTGTGCATATAAAAACTGGTCTTTATTACCAGATTTTAGTCCTTCATTTATCAACTCTTGTACAAAATGAATCCTGATTTTCTTATACCTCCTAAATCCAACTTATTTAAATGAGCACAAGCATACTGCTACTTCATTATACCTTCCAAGTCATATGTGAGCATTCACATGCTGAAATTCATGCTATTTTATTATAAATTACTTCATTTTATTTTTTTATATCACAATTAAAGCAATATATTGATCTTTTAAAACTGTGTGTATTATATTGCCCATAAATTTTATTTCAGAATATTAAAAGGGCATTATAAAATATTTGTTTTAAAAAGTAACTACGGAAAGTAACGTCAGCAAAAATGGTGGGGCAGGTAGCTCCAAAGGCTTGTCCTACCACTAAAAAATCTAAAAAAACAAAAACTGTCAGAATCAACTGCAGGAACTCTGAAAAATAGTTAAAGGTTTATAGTAATTAAGCAAATGCAAAATTTTTTAAAAAGGCAAATAAAAAATGGTAGATTTCACCCAACAACAGCAGAATGCATATTTTTCCAAGTACATATGTGCCATTATCCAGAATAGACCACATTCTAGGCCATAAAACAAGCCTTGATAAACTTTAAAAGACTGTAATGACACAAAGTATCTTCTTTGATGACAATGGAATTAAACTAGAAATGTACAATAATGGTGTGTTTACTAAGGAAGGCAGTTCAGTTTGGTGGTTCCTTAAAAAGTTAAGCTAGAATTACTACATGACATAGGTATATGCCAAAAAAAATTTAAATGAGGTATACAAATAAATGCCTGTACAGGACTGTACAAACAGTATTATTAATAATAGTCAAAAGGTAGAAACAACCTAAATGTCCATCAGTAGAAAAATGAATAAACAAAATGTGATATATACATACTGTAGAATATTATCCTATCATAAGAAGAAAAAATATATGTATATATCTTAAATATTGTTTAAGTTAAATATCTATCCTTGTATATGCTAAAACATGGATGAACCTTTAAACTTTTGCATTTGGGGACATCTCATGGATCAACTTCCAGCAACTCAACTGCAGTTTTTACAAAATAGTGAAAGATAAATCACTTCATATTAAATAGCTTAATGTTGGGACCAATTATTTTATTATAAAAGTATTGGCCTTATAATGGAATTTTGGACACCAAGGAACTTATTTATGACAAAAAAATCAAAATTTTATCTTCTATTTTTTGAACAGGTGGTAACATGTGAAACAGACACTGACATGCAATGCAGGTTCATTGATACATGTTGTCCAGTAGTAATTTCTTTGATGTCTTCTACCTGGTATTTTTCTATTTGAGTAGACAATGTAGTCTCATTTTTTTCCTCCCACATTAATAATATGTAATTTATTTTCCAGTCTGTTGTTTGAAGATGTGGAAAGATGCACTTGTGATTCCTGAAAACCATTTCTCAACTCATCGATCAGAAGAAGCTTGAGAAATTCCAAATGGGACATAGGTTTTTCATCTTTTTTTTTTTTTTGATGCTCAGTACAGCATATAGGAGTTGATAACACATATTTCTAGTCCCCAGAAGAATAATTTCCTCCACCATTTAAAAAATTTTCTCAGAAAACAATATGTACAAATATATTGATCTGCACAATCCATAGCATTCATATTTGTATAGAACTTAGAATCATAATCATTTTAGGCTTTTTGACTGATATAATGTTTCTACCACATAATGTCCTTGTGGTAGATTTCATTCCTGCATTATTCCAAGTGCTCAGAATTGCAATGATCCTTTTGTCCTTCCACACAGCGTAAGCTTATTTTTCCTATAAGCTGTTTTTTTTGTGAAAAACCTTGGCTTTTTGATTTGTACCGGTATTCCCTTTTGGAATACCAAAATACTTTGTATTAGTAAGATGATGTTTCATCTTTAGTAGCTCTTCTGCTAGGATAATACTAGTGTAATATTTGACAGTAAACGTGGTATCCTGCTGCACTGGAAACTTTTTAAAATAATTTTTTATATAAATGTAATGGAATTCTGATGCTTACTGGAAGATCAGGTTGAATGATGTTTTTAGATGTTATATTGCCATAGTAGGGAAGTATTGAAAAAAGATACCCTGTTTTTAAATCAGCTAGCACATAAATGCATACATCCCATTTGGTAGGCTTATTTGGGTGGTGTGTTATAAATGATATTCACCCTTTAAACTGAACAATAAATTCAATTCATCAATATAAATTGCCAGAAGTATGGAATATTGTGCAAATTTTGAATCAATGCATTCCAAATACTTAATGGCCTTCTGAACATGAATTCTGATTGTCCCATCTACTCAACACAGGTGTTTTCAAACAAAGCATCCACAAGATCTGCATAAACCTTTCTCTACTGGATGTTTCCGAAGAGTACTCTTGCAAATCTGGTACTGGAATTACTCCCATATTTAGGATAACGGTGATAAAACATCAATATAATGCCACTTATGCCAAATTGATTTGTGTGATAGCTGATTTTTCCTTATCTACTTATCCACATAACAATTTGTTTCTTTTATTATACTATCCACTAATTCATTTGTATAATACAGAGTAAAATAGTCAATCAGTTCCCTTCTATTACTTGCTATTTATGGTCCTGTTGTTTGAGGATGTACACAAAATTTATTCACACTAGAGGATCATCTTTTTCTGTAACATCCTCCCATTCTTCACTTGATGATACATTGTCTCCTACTTCGAAACAACTAACACTTTCATTGCTATCACTTTCTGTTGCATTTGCCTGTTCTCTTCTTGGTAGGATGGTATCACTATCGCTACTAACATTTTCTTCTACATCAATGTTTATTTTTTCTAACTTATCTGTATAAAAGTCTAAATCTAACTCATCTTCGAGGCTGCTTATAACTCTCACTTTTGTCTTTTCATTTTACCATTGTTCTGCAAATTAAATACATGAATTAAAAATGTCAAATTGTCAATTATAAAATCATGAAATGAAATTATCCATAAAACCATAAATGTAATTAAATACATCGACAGATGTCAAAACAAAAACCACATGATTATATCATTAGATGCAGAAAAAACTTTTGATAAAATACAGCACCCCTTGATAAAAACCCTCAAACATCTAGACATACATGGAACATACCTCAAAATAGTAAAAGCCATCTGTGAGAAACCCACAGCCAGCATACTCCTAAACAGACAAAAATTGGAACCATTTCCCTTGAAAACTGGAATAAAACAAGGATGCCCACATTCACCCCTCCTGTTCAATATCGTATTGGAAGTCCTGGCTAGAGCAATCAGAGAAGGCAATCAGGGGCATCCAAATAAGAAAAGAGGAAGTCAAGTTATCTCTCTTTGCAGACGAAATGATTGTGTACTTTGAAAACTCAAGAGAATCTGTCAAAAACCTCCTTGCACTGAGAAAGGACTTTGGCAAAGTCTCAGGGTATAAAATAAATGTGCAAAAGACAACTGCATTTCTTTACACCAGTAATAAACAAACAGAAACCCAAATAAAAAGCACAATTCCATTCACAATAGCCACAAAAAAAAATGAAATACCTTGGCATCTTCCTAATCAGAAACGTGAAAGACCTTTACTATGAAAACTACAAAACACTGCTCAAAGAAATCAAAGATGACATAAACAAGTGGAAAAATATCCCATGCTCATGGATTGGAAGAATCAACATTGTGAAGATGTCCATCTTACCTAAGGCAATCTACAGATTTAATGCAATACCCATCAAATTATCAGCAACATTCTTCTCAGACCTAGAAAAAACAATACAGGAATTCATATGGAAACACAAACGACCAAGAATAGCCAGAACAATCCTCAGCAAAAAAAAAAAAAAACAACAAAGCAGGAGGTATCACATTACCAGACTGCAAACTTTACTATAAAGCTATGATAATCAAAACAGCTTGGTATTGGTACAGGAACAGGCATATAGACCAATGGAATAGAACTGAGATTCCAGAAGCAAAACCTCAATTTCTCAACCAACTCATCTTTGACAAAGCCCCCAACACCTACCACTGGGAAGAGGAGAACCTAGTCAGTAAATGATGATGGAAAAACTGGCTGACCACATGCAGAAGATTCAAACAAGACCCCTATCTATCCCCATACACAAAAATTAACTCTAAAAGGAACAGAGACCTAAATGTAAAACCTCAAACCATAAGAACCTTAGAAAATGCAGGACACACCCTTATGGAAATTGGAACTGGCATCCAATTCCTGAACAAAACCCGAAATGCACGGGCCGTAAGAGATAAGATAGACAAGTGGGGCCTCATTAAACTGACAAGCTTCTGCAAAGCCAAAAAAGCCATCAAGAGAGCAGGGAGACAGCCCACAGACTGGGAAAAAGTATTTGCCAACTCCATGTCTGACAAAGGCCTAACATCTCGGATCTACAAGGAACTCAAATGTGCTGAAAAAAAAAAACAAAACAACCCCATTACAAAGTGGGTAAAAGATATGAACAGACACTTCTCAAAAGAAGACAGACGAGTGGCCAACAGACACATGAAGAAATGTTCCACCTCACTAATCATCAAGGAGATGCAAATTAAAACTACACTGAGATACCACCTAACTCCAGTCAGAATGGCCATTATCAATAACTCAAAAAATAACAGATGCTGGAGAGGATGTGGTAAAAAGGGAACACTTTTACACTGTTGGGGGGAGTGTAAACTAGTGCAGCCTCTGTGGACATCAGTGTGGTGATTCCTAAAAGCTCTAAAAATCAACCTTCCATATGACCCCGCAATCCCCCTACTGGGAATATACCCTAAAGAACTCAAATCACTCTATAAAAAAGATACCTGCACACATATGTTTATCGCAGCATTGTTCACAATAGCAAGATCACGGAACCAACCATGCTATCCATCAAAAGAGGACTGGATTAAAAAAATATGGTACATATACAAAATGGAATATTACGCA
>CAUYQG010140312.1:0-14304 GCA_963574415.1 Tarsius wallacei
GGTGGCTCAGCCTGTAATCCCGCGCCTTTGGGAGGCTGAGGTGAGTGGATTGCCTGAGTCTGCGGGTTCGAGACCCGCCTGGGCAAGCGAGACCTCATCTCTACAATAAATCAAAAAATGAGCCGGGCGTGGTAGCGCGCGCCTGTAGTTCCGGCTACTTGGAAGGCTGAGGCGGAAGGATCGCCGGAGCCCAGCAGGTCGAGGCTGCTGGCCGGGAGCGGCCACTGCACTCCAGTCTGGGCGACAGAGTGAGACTCCAACAAAAAAAAAAAAAAAAAAAAAAAGAGAGAAAGAGAAAGAACAAAAAGAAAAGTTAAAAGAGCTCCTATCTGTATAGCTAAGGGCTTTTACCTTTCCTGCTGAAAGTTATTCTCTCTCCTGCCAGGCTGCTATAGTCTGGGCTTTCGCTATACCAGCACAACTCCCACATCATGTCAACATCATTCCCTTGTTTACCAATGCACGAATTCATTTCCTGGAAATGAGACCGACTGTACTCACACTCATTCTCCCAGCATTCCTTGCAGCTGCAATGCCACGTGACCTGGTTCTGACCAATGAACTGCAGGGAAGCTCTGAGGAGAGAGCCTCTAGAAGAGCCCCATGCCTTCCTGCCCCACCTGGCATTTTGTCGTGTGAAGATATAACCCTTGGGGCCACTGCTGCCTTCTTACAACAGTGAAGAGGCCGTTTTGGTTAATTAGAACAGTCATTTTAAAGAGTCTTAAAAACTTGCATTGTTTTGTAGTCAAATTGGGCTAAATGTAAAAGCCCCTTGACTTCAAAAGTGTATATTTTTCATTTCCCCTCCCTTCTCATCTCCTAGCCCCCAAGGAAGGAAGCATTATATGAAGAGACTTCAGAAAACTCTAAAAATGCCATGTATACAAAGGGTATCTGGTCCTAAACCAGGGAAAGTGAGGGCCAGTTGGAGGCCCAAATTTTACCTGCATGCAGCCTACTTGTGTAGCTAATCCTGACTTATATACCCCACATCTCTATAATAAAATAAAATAAATAAAACTAGCCATCCCAAAAAATTAAAATTAAAAATACCATGTATAAACCTATTAGGATTTTTTGAGGTAAAAATTTATTCTGGGTTATTACCTCTTAAGGAACTGCCAAGAAGCTATCTTTCCAGTCCATCTAACTCTGCAAAGGAAAAAAAATCACTCTGGATGCCTGTTGAAATGCAAATTAATGAGACCCTCCCTCACACATTCTGATTAATCGACAACCTAGGTGACTCTTATCATATTATTATACTATTATTATCACATGTATTATATTAAACATTATATTGTTAATATAACTATATTATATTAACATTATATTGTTAATATAATTATATTATATTTATTCTATTATTCCATTATTAAGTAGATAGCCCTGAGAATTAAGCTTTGAAAATTTTTCAAATTGCTATTCTTCTCTTAGCTAACTAATTGCCTATATTAAATTATATTTACCAGAAGGAAGCCAGAGTTGTGTTTTTGCTTCCATACTGCAGTGTTTCACCCAGTAGTTTATTGCCGCCTAATGTCCACATTTCATAACCATATTTTTTCCAGTATGTGTGGCATCCATTCAAACCCCTATTGCTCATAAGAAGAGAGAGATTCCCATTCAATCAGCTTTTGGAAGATATTCTGGGAGAAATAGAGCCTTTCTCTCCAGGAGAGAAGAGAAGCCGAATGATAAAGTTCTCTATTTTATTTTGGACTTACAATTTAATGACAACTGCTTTTTTGAGCTGTCTTCTTAATCTGATCAATGTAATAAGATCTTGATGACTAAAAAAGTGGTTTAATAAATTACTGAAAAGCCATCATACTACTTTGCAAATAGACAAAATAGTCAAAGAAAAATCAGCTAACTGCCATGAAATTTTTCATGGATGTCTTTGACAGTTCTTGTGTTTCTCTTCTTAATTTTGATTGATGATCTATACTAAATTGGAAACATTTTTAAGTTTATTTAGACATTTTCTAAATGATAAGAGTTTTCTTTAGACAAATTGGTTACAAGATGTTCAAGTTTTGGGGGATTCATTTGGTTATACAGTACAAAATAGTGATCACAAGTAAGTACCACTTAAGAATAAAAGAAGCTGTTTTGCCTAATGAGAATATTTTATAAATTCAAGGTTAAAACAGCTTTCAAAGAAGATAGAACTGATTAAAAGGAAACCTCTTGACTCTTGAATATATAGATTTGATGAGTTTGGCTATTCAAATTTGGCCGCAGCAGCTGGAGAAAGAAGAATTTTTCTGACTGGGTGTGGTGGCAATCCCACTTGCAATCCCAGCACTTTGGGAGGCTGAAGGGGAAGGAATGCTTGAGCCCAAGAGTTCAAAACCAGCCTAGGCAACATAACGAGACCTTGTGTAGAGTGTGGTATGGACATAACTCTTTGCCCCTTCTTCCTCTCCTCAAGAGCAGACCCTGGCCAAGGCTGGTCTCTGAAGGACATGCATATTCCCAGTAACAAGCCATGGGGTACAGGTACTTGAGCAGAGTTGAAAGCAATTTGGTCATCATGTATGGTCAATGTGATTGTAAACATGGAATAGAAATGTGATTAGTTGACCTGCTTGCCAAAAACTGCTTGCTCTCCTTCCCCAAAATGTGGTCTCTTTCAGCACCCACCAGCCACCATCTGTGCCTCCTGTGAGTTATAATAAACCAATGTCTTTCCCTGCCGAAACTCTTGGTGACTTTTTTGGAATAGTTAAACAATCTTACACACAAGCCCTCTCAGCTTTGGGGTTGCTATCTCTCCCCCAAAAAACTTAAAATAATCCAGATGTGGTGGTGCATGCCTGTAGTCCCAGCTACTTGGGAGGTTGAGGAGGGAGGAGCGCCTAAGCCCAGGAGATGAAGGCTGTGGTGAACTGTGATGGTACTGCTGCCCTCCAGCCTGGGTGACAGAGTGAAACCCCAGCTCAAAAAACAAGCAAGCAAAAAACGGGCAGCCTTGCAGACTTTCTAGCAAACGATTGGAGCAGAGTTCCCATTTGTGTGTATAGGCAGCCTCCCAGTTCCAAAGAGGATCTCAAAATGTTGTGCTTCCCTCTTTGCAGGGGGCTATGCAAGGTTCAGAAATTTATATCTCACTCTAGAAAGGACATGCTGAAATATCCACGATGACTGGATACCTAAAAACTTCACCTATGTGACAGATCCTTAAAATCAAATTGGCTCACCCTCTAACACATGTAAGAGTCTTACCAAGGCTTGTAGGTGCTTGACAGTTCCTGCTCACCAGGTCCAATGAGCATAACCTCATCAAAGCAATGCACTAGCATAATGTTCTGTAGGGTGTCAAGAAATTTAAGTTCCCTCCAAACCACATTATAAGAGAAACACAAGTCTATAAAGTGTCCCTCTATCCCTGCTACTTGGAAGCAAACTCTTCTTGAATTCGCTGACAGAGATGTCAAAAAGCATTTGCTTGATCAGTCACTACATACCAATCCAGGAGCTACGTTTCATTTGCTATTCAGTGAAGATACCACATCCAGAACTTTCTTCCCTCACTAAACCAACTGGTGTTACCATCTTGTTATTTCTATGATAAGCCACAGTCATTGATAAGTGGTCAAAAATAATGCATATCTTAATGAAATTCCCCCCACTTCTATAAGAACTTAATAGCAAAGGAATAAGAAGGTCATGTACTCAAATGAAAACCATACCTGGTCTCCCTTTTCTGAGTGTTGTGTTCTCTTGTTCAGGAGGTTGTTGACAGCTTGTGGATTTTAGATCTAGAGTGGGAAGAAGACAGAGTGTCCTTTGAGAAGTTGCTGGGGATTTGAGGCTTTGAGGTCAAAGGGAGATCTGGTCTCACTCCAGGTGGGAATTGGATTCCTTGAGTTGAAAATGATGATTAGGTGGTAGTTTCCATAAAATGCAGAGCTCTGTGTCTTGTTCAGAGCAGCATCCTTGGAAATTGCCAAACTTCTGGCTGGAGTGGCAACACGGATGTGAAATAAAACCATTAAGCACCCCCACTTCATGCAGGGAAGGTCCTGAGGGCTGAGCTCAGAGCAGAAGAACTGGTGGAGTCACCTGTTTTAGAATGGTCACGATCACTTGGACAATCTGCATTGTGGTAGTAAGCAGGATGGATTAAAACCAGAGGCTGGCTCCTGGGCAATCCCAAGCGTCCACAAAAAAAATTACTTTATAGGCACACATGTTGCAAATAAAAAAGGACAATTAAAAACAGCACTGGCCGGGCATGGTGTCTCACACCTGCAATCCTAGCACTTTGGGAGGCCAAGGCAGGAAGACTGCTTAAGCCCTGGAGTACAAGACCAGCTTAGGTAACATATCGAAACCCCATCTCTACAAAAAAAAATCAACATATCAGCTGGGTGTGGTGTCACATGCCTTTAGTCCCAGCTAATTGGAGTCTAAGGAGGGAGGATTGCTTGAGCCCAGGAGTTTGAGACTGCAATGAGCCATGATTGTGCCACTACACTCCAGTCTGAGTGACAGAATGAGACCCCAATTCAAACAAATAAATGTTTGGCTGCCCCATTGTCTAGGTAGCCTACAGTTATTACAAAGCACAATTATTCAATAAGATCATTAAAGGTACCTTTTTTATGGCACATATATTTATAAAGCATTTTGATCCCCTGATATGAAAAAAAATACTCAGGAAGCAGTAGTCTAACTATATTCTAACAATAAGTGCAAACTTGTGGAGAATAATGCAAAAGAGATCTTTGGAGAGTGCACTAGGGCCTACCCTTTAGTTCTCTGTGTGAGTCTGTCCATCTGCTGCTTCCTGTAAAGTCTTTTAATAGAAGTCTTAACAGTCATGTCAACATACCATCTTTCATACATTGTTTAAGAAACATTCCCTTTTAGAGACTGTACTGAAAGAAGAAATAGCAACCCTGCTGTTCCCATTCTTCTAGTAGAAAGTCAAGAAAATCTTCTTTTAACAAGAACTAAAACTAAATTTTTTCACGTAATATTTTCACAAGAAACATTTTAAAAATCACCCTTACTATAAAAATAGAGCTGTCACTCCATCAGTCCTTAATGAAACACAGACTTCCCAACACACTTAGAGAAAGAGAGGAATTTGCCCAAGACCTGTGGCTTTCTACATTATCCTAGCCCCAGCACAAAGGAAGCATTCTCTATTTGCTTCTTCCTAGTTCCATAATGGAAAAAAAGAGAGAAAAGAAAACTATCATGAGAATGTTATTCAGACTGAAATTGGAAGCTGTGTTTCATTGGATTTTTTAAAGAACAGTCAAGCATTACATCTTTTTTATAAATCCAATGGTTCCTCTCTGGTTAGCAAAGCAAACAGCATCTTCTTTACCTCAATAGACACTATGCTTAGAATCTGCCTATTCACACTTTCTTTTTAGGGGCTGAAATGACACAAATCCCTAGGGAATTTTTCTTGTTCCAGATTACTGAATACAGCACAAGTATATTTTTTAAACATAGAGATGTCTAAAAAAATAATTCTATAAAAAGTGGTTGCTGTTTTGTTTTAATTGTCTTGCAAAATTTTATTGGAAGTCCATAAATATTTAAGTCATGGCCATAAACTATTCAAGAAGAATGGCCTTTCATTTTTAAAAAAATGAAGATTAGGTATCAATGTCATTACAAAAAATTTATCAAAAGAAAAATAAAATATTTTTCCAAAGTCATTACATGTTACATGCTGGGAAAAGGTTTGAAGAAAAGACTGGTAACACCAAAAAATACCCTGGAAACACAGTTTCCATAATTTACTTCCATTTGGTCCAGACATGGTGGCTCATAACTGTAATCCCAGCACTTTGGGAGGTCAAGATGAGAGAATTGCTTGAGCCCAGGGGTTTGAGACCAGCCTGGGCAACATAGCAAAACCTCATCTCTACAAAAATCAAAAAATTAGCCAGTTGTGGTGGTGCATGCCTGTAGTTTTAGTTACTCGGAAGGCTGAGGTGGAAGGATCACCTGTGCCCAGCAGGATGAGGTTGTGGTAGCTGTGAACATGCCACTGCACTCCAGCCTGGGCGTTAGAGTGAGACTCCGACTCAAAAAAGAAAAAAGTCTTCTTTCCTTCCTTCAGCCAAAATGTGAAAAATTTCATAAGCCCTTAATGTTGTGAATGGAAAAGTACAGTTAAAAACAACACAGGTCAGGTATGGTGGCTCACACCTGTAATCCCAGCACTTTGAGAGGCCAAGGTAGGAGAATTGCTTGAGCTCAGGAGTTCAAGATCAGCCTAGGCAACATAGCGAGACCTCATCTCTACAAAAAATCAAAATATTATGCAAGTATGGTGACGTGTGCCTGTAGTCCCAGCTACTTGGGAGGATGAGGAGGGAGGGTTGCTTGAACTTGGGGAGTTCAAGGCTGTAGTGAGCCATAATCATACCACTGCACTCCAGTCTGAGTGACAGAGTGAGATCTCTACTCAAAACAAGAAAACAAACAAACAAAAAACATGATAGAAAGCGTCAGTAGAAAAGCTTTTGAATCTACTACCGTACTAATAAAACTGAGTAAACAAAGGTCTAATATGACCTGTTAACACTCTTCTATGATAGCTTTCATTAAATGGTGTCTTCAGTGAAGCTTCAATTAGTGAAACATATTAGATTCAGCACCAGATAGATGCATCACCTCTGGTATATTGACCAAGAAATGAGAACCTCAGGGCTGACTTTGGTGCTAACAGTCTAAAACATATCTTCACTAGATGAACACAGAGTACTTTCGTCTTTTCAGTATTGACCTTCTCTGCAGTGTTCCTGTTAGCAAGCACAGTAAGTTTCAGGATTTTGGACAGTTCCTTTGCAAAGGAACACGACTTTGGCAGTGGCAACTGATTTGTTTTTGAAGAAATGTTCATCAGAGATGTCTGATTTTTGCTTTCTCTCCTTAACAGCACTGCTGATTCAGATTTCATCTAAGACCTACAATAACCCTGTGTTGGCAAATCTTTTATGATTTCAATGAAAGCATGCAAATTTTTATTTCTTCTAATTGGTGATATAATCCTCTGAGATTTAAAAATACAAAAAAAAGTGAACTGTAAGATTTCAGTTCATCAGCTTTGACACAACCACTTGCTACTCGTGGTGTCACTGACAACTGCCTACAATCCTCACCCCCAAAAGAGGCTGCACAGGCTCATGGTAACTGCCTGAGAAATGCTAACTTGCTCTCTGTTGTTCTCTCACTCTCACTCTCTCTCCATCGTTACTCTCACTAAGTTCTGATTCCTATTGTTAAATAAATAAGAAATGTAATCAGACTAAACAGTGTGTCTGTCTAGTGGATGAGGAAAGTGGGGGGCAGGGTATAAGTGAGAAAGGCCTGTTTTTTCTCATGGTCTATAACCAATTTGAAAAAATGTTTTTAGGTTGGTTTGTTGGTTGGTTGGTTGGTTGGTTGGTTGGTTGGTTGGTAAGTTAGTTGATTGATTAGTTCGATTGTCTATCCATTTTAATAGAAAAAAATTTATCAAAAGAAAAATAAAATATTTTTCCAAAGTCAAATAGTGTTAGGGGCTAGGGAAACGGTCTATATGCCTCCTTCTCTACTTGGTCTGGTACAGGATTCCTTTGAGAAAGAACTCTGTTACTTCGTCAGAATCATGACTGTGTGATTCTAAGAACAGACACATATGGTCCATCCTAGTTCAACCATGGCAAAGCAGGTCTGAATTAAATCAAAAGATGTCTCATTGCCATGAACATCCATTCAATGTCATGAGCACCCATCCAATGTAAGAAATTTCATCAAGCCAGTGGCTTACAGAAGCGTACATGATATGAAAACCAGTGCTTGAGCAAGTTCATGGAGCAGGCGGTGTGAGAAAATCTAAAAAAATACGTCAGATTAAAGGCTGACTGTCTCTCTCTTCCCAAACTCACAGGGTCACAGAGGAACACTGTGGAGTTAGAGAAAACAGGAAAGGAAATAACAGTGGGCCAGAAATGTCAGCACAATTTTGGAAGATGGGAAGTGGCAGGGGTGGTAGAAGCTGAGATGCCTGAACAGTGGAAGAGGCAGCCCAGCCTGGAGGGGAGGATGGCGATACATCTGTAGAAGACCCGAAGGGCCCAGAAAATCACTGAGTAGATTTTAAGTGTCCTCACCACAAAAAATATGTAAGATAATGCATTTTAAGTAGCTTGATTCAGCCATTCCACAATGTATACTTATTTCCAAACATCGTGTTGTATGTCATAAACATAAATAGTATTTTTTATTTGTAAAATTAAAAGAAGGGTTGAGAGTTGAAACATTGTAACTACTGGGTACCATGTTCACTATTTGGGTGATGAGTACACTAAAAACTTAGTCTTCATCCCTACACAATATGAGGGGGACCCAAAACCTCCTGAAGTTTACTTATAAAAACTGTGTATTTATTCTTACGTGTTTAAACTTCAGTCACCTTCAAAGTACTCTCCGACAGATGCAATACACCTATTGAGATGCTTTTTCCACTGCTAAAAGTAGTTCTTGAATTTGTCCACTTGAATGCTTTTTAGTGCTTCTGCTGTTTTTTGTTTCACCTCTTCCCCATCAGCGAAACATTTCCCTTTGAGGACCTTTTTCATCTGAGGAAACAAACAAGTCACTCAGGCTGAGATCCCATGAATAGGGAGGGTGAGGCACAGGGGTCATGCCATATTTGGCCAAAAACTGCTGAACATTCAGCACAGTGTGGGCAGGTGCATTGTCACGGTGGAAGAACCAGTCACCTGTTTGCCACAATTTAGGACATTTCTTCCACAAATCGTGATGCAATTTTCTCAAAACTCCCAGATAAAAACTGATGGGTTTCTAAAACACTTAACTAGTAGAGGAAGCCTGTACTATGAGGGATCGGCCCGCAAAAAGATAATTCCAGGATTTGTGGGGGGGCCCCTCATATATGCATGTAAGAAATCTACCCAAGGCCCCCTAAATATATAAGCATAGACTTAAAATTTTTTAAAAAGAAGACGAAGGGCCCAGGAGTTGAAGCACTGGGTCCTTCTGACACTGGGATTTAGGCATGAGACTGATCCTAGGACACCGTTAATTGATCTGTATTGGGAAAACCAGGTTACCTCCTCTACTTTGGATATCAAAACAACTACCCTCATTCTCCCCACCACCTACACCACCACTGTGAGACCAAATGTATGTTCCCTGGAGGCATTCCATCAGAAAGGCTCCAACTTTGGAAACACTGGCTCAAATGAGTATGGAGAGACACAGGGCTGAAAATGAGATTAAGTGAAGTCCACACCATGAACTGGGGCACTTCATTGCCCTCCCCTTTCCCTAACCTTGAGTTCAAATGCTGGAATCCAGGAATATATCCACCATGTAGGAGATTGAAGGACTCCTCCCTGGATAAATGAATGGGCCACAAAGAACTGGACACATAGATATGAGGACTGCCCTCATGAACAAAAATGCAGCTCAACTTCCCGATCAATCTGATAGAGTCGGCTATCATGGGAAAACTTTAAGGATGTAGGAACACTCCAAGCTCATCGGTGCCTACAGCAGCTGGTGCAGAACGCATGCCAGCAAGCGGCCTCACTGTAGGAAACACCACACCTAGCTGTTGGATCCCTTATCACACACATCTGCAGCACTGCAATCCGTCTACCCAGGATGCTTGCGGTGGAGAGCCGATCACCAAGGTAGAAACTAGCATAGAGAACTCCCCCGCCCCCAGCACATGCATCAATAGCCAAGGTTGACCTAAGATGACCATACACCTTCACTGTAATGCTATTAACACAAAATTACCCTAGGGGAGCCTCTCACTCCCATCACACACCTGACGCCATGACAGTACCGGTGTAATGCTGTAAGACCTGAAACACCCCACCCGACGTGAGGGAGGAGTCACAGAGACTCAGCCCTAAGACCACCCATTTCCAGGAAAAACTACCCCAAAACCTACTCCTCAACACCCCTAAGAATAAAAGTTATGGCTCAACGGTAGTCGGGTACAGAAGCAGCAGCTGTCTGTCGGCTGTTTCTTCCGGCACTCCTCTCTTGAGTGTGCTCTGCTTAATAAACTAGTTGCTTATTCTGCCTCTCTGTGTGTGTGTTTGCGAATTCACCCCAAATATGAACACAAGAATCCACCGTCGACCTGTCTCACATGGCAACCTGTAACAAATCTACAGGAACATCCATGAGAAAACAATTCCCACCGACAGACAGAGCATGTTGAGAGTGGCAGGAGAGTGGCAGCTTTGAGTACTGGCTCAAAGTTCAGATCCTGGAAGCTACCACGAGGATTCAAATCCAGGCTTTACCCTCCCACCGTCTGTTTAACCTTTTGCTGATGACCTTCCTGTACCTCTGCTTCTTCATCTGTGAAATGGAGATAATGATGGTTTCTTCCTCGTGGTGATTGTTGCTGGCATTCATATTAGTCTGTTAGGTTGCCAGCAAGGCATCACAGACTAGGTTCCTTAAACAACAGAAATGTGTTTTTTCACAGTTATGGAGACTGAAGTCCAAGACCAAGGTATCACCAGGATTGGTTTCCTCTAAGGCTTCTCTCCTTGGTTTGTAAGTAGCTGTCCTCTCTGTCTACCTTTCCTTCATGTGTACCTATGTGTCCTAAACTCCCCTTCTTATAAGGTCACCAGTCATATTAGATTGGGGCCAACCCATATAACCTGGTTTTAACCTAATGACTTTTTAAAAGACATTTCAAACTATAGACACATTATGAGATACTGGGGTTAGGAATTCAACATATGAAATTTGGGGTGACAATTTATCCCATAATAGGAGTAAACATGTTCATGTTTTACATGTTTGATGTTAATGCATGTTTACTCCTGTTATGATACAAAGGATTTAGGGGAATGTCTGATACACAGTTAGTGAGATCTATTATCATTTTTGTACCTCACTCTTAAATAGGAACTGATGACCAAAAATCACCTGGCAGTCTGAGTGAAGCCTCCAACTCGAAAGACTAATTTCAAAAAATATTTTTTAAAAGAAGAAATTTGGCCAGGCACAGTGGCTCACCCCTATAATCCCAGCACTTTGGGAGGCCAAGACAGGAAGATTGATTGAACCCAGTTCAAGATCATCCTAGGCAACATGGTGACACCTCGTCTCTACAAAAAAATTAAAAAATTAGTCAAAGGTGATGGTACATGCCTGTAGTCCCAGCTACTTGGGAGGCTGAGGTGAAAGGATCACCTGAGCCCAGGAGGTTGCAGTGAGCTGTGATTGTGCCACTGCACTCCAGTCTAGGCTACAGAGATGCCAACTAAAAAACAAAAAAAGGAGAAATTTGGAGTAAACAAATACAATGCAGAGAACAGAAGAAAAAGTCAAAGAAACTATAATTAAATCACTAGAGAAATAAGTGAAAGTATTGGGATCAATGGAAAAAGACGAGAATAAAACAACGGACAATACAGAAGAGATCAGAAATGAGAGGGTGAAGCCAAGGATTGACGATGCTTGTATGTTTCTAGTTTCTTGGGAAGTCCTCCTGGGATCACCATCTGTGGGGGAGTGTCAGGAGCAGGCTTGGTGGGGGGAAGTTGAGCTGTGGTGAAGTGGCAGTAGGGACCCAGCTGGTCCCACTGGAGACGCTGGAACCAGAACTATGGGAACTCAGATCCTGCTGAATTGGGCTATCAGGGCTAGGTGTTATAATCTCACCTCGAGCCATTATTGGATGTGGACTGGCCCAAGAAAGGGGCATGACCTTGGGTGCCCGACCACTACCAGTCCTAGAGAGGGTCTCAGCTGGGAGCTGCCAACAGTTCCCCAGCCTGGGGTGGAGGGCTTCATTCTGAAGGGGACAGGAAGGAGAGGTGGAGGGGGCATTCCTGGTGATACAACACCACCCCCACTGCAAGCTTCGAGCTTTTCTTTGATCTCATCACTCATTTAAAACACACGTTTTATGATCTCTTTAGTTTTGTTTTCATATATTTTATTTTCTTAGGTCTGGAGGATGCCAATTCTCTTGTTTATTGACTGGGTCCTTTCCACATATGACTTGTAAATGTTTATTATGAGCTTGTGTTTAACAGCTATGGACTCATCTGAAAGACAGCCAAAGAGATACCTTGCAGTCTAGTACTTACCAGTTGATACTTGAGTTCTCTCTTCGTTTCCAGAATTTTCTCTCTTGGGTTCAAATCTAGCTCTGCTTTTGTTCATTTATTGTTATATTTTAGCCATCATTTCTATGTGTCTGTATATAGTTTATATAGTCCACTATATTAACAGAAATCTTCCCAGAGGAGTACTTAATAGCAACACAAATAAAATAATTTTCATACAGTTAAAATTTGTCAATCATGCTAGAGGTTGCTCTGGATTTATCTGAAAAACTTGAAAGCATAGAAAAATATATGATACACTTCTAGAAGAATAACCATTTAGTTAATAGAAAATGCTGAACACAAGCCTAGGTGTTATTGTTCAGCTGTAGGCCAGTAACACTGCATGTGATTTCTTTGACATTTGTCTTGATGACACATACTGACATTGCATTGCCTGCACTGTTAGCAATCATGGCCTGGGACATTTTTGTGGTTGAAAAACTTTGCAATTTCTCCTTTAACATTTCAAGTGTACTCTTATAGTATTAATTTTATTGGAGTTCATAACCAAATTGTACATTTATTACTTTTTTTTTTAAGAGGCAGTGTCTCACCATGTTGGCCCAGGCTTGTCTCAAACTCCTAAGCTCAAGCAGTCCTCCTGCCTCAGCCTCCTGAGTATCTGGGACTACAGGCGAGTGCCACAGCACCTGACTTCATTAAAAATGTTAAAGGAGTCTTATTTTGTGTAGGCATGTATTGTAACATGCTAAATTGTTCATAAGGATTTTATTTTTATTTGATGCCAATGTGCCATCCCAAGAGTTAAGGCGGTAACTCTTGTCAGGACTGACTACATAATTTATGGGGCCCCCTACAGAATGAAAATACAGAGCTCCAGCATCAGGCATGGTGGCTGAAATCTGTAATCCCAGCTCTTTGGGAGGCAGAGGCAAGAGAATGGATTGCCTGAGCACAGGGGTTCAAGACCAGCCTGGACAACTTGGCGAGACCTCATCTCTAAAACAGATACACACACACACACACACACACACACAAATACAGAGTTCCTTGTTCAAAGAGTATTGAAACTTTCAAGATAGCAACAGTAGGGCATTAAACTCAGTGTGGCAGCACCCTTTTGAGCACATGGGTCCTGAATGACGGCACAAACAATAACCTCTGATTCCTGGTCACATCTCCCAAGCTCAACACAGCACCTGGTCAGCCTGGGGCCCTCTGGCGCCATCCAGTCCCCTCTGTTACTTACCTCACTTTCCTCCTTTTTCACACCATATTAACGAAGCATGTTTTTCTCCCCCAGCTAACCTCCCCTGTCCACAGTCTCCTCTTCTGAGAAGAGACTTTCTTCAAAGACAGAACAACCCATAAGAGTCACATCTGCCACTTTTCAAGGACATTCCATGGCCTAAGCTGTCTCTCTCAACCCCTATTTAATTGTCTCAAGCCCACCTTGAGTAATCTGCCATTGGTATCTCCGCAAACTAGCTCTTGTTAAACTCCAGGCCATGTTAGCCAGGTGGCAGCTTATGGTTCTATTAAAGGAAGCAATCATTTTAGAAGAGATTCCAGTAACAAAGGCAGACTCAGACATGGAAAGTCAGGGGAAATATAAAGGTAGCAGGAATACTAGAGAAATTCTCCTTCTTGTGACCACACAGCGTATTTTCCATGCCCACCTGTTGCTGACCTTTTTTTGAGTTAGAATCAGGTTAAGATTCTACAGAGGGCAGCAACAGAAGCAAAAAAGTGGAATTACATCTCATTAAAAAATTTTGTAGGCCAAGTGTGGTGGCTCAAGCCTGTAATCCCAGCACTTTGGGAGGCCAAGGCAAGAGGATTGCCTGAGCCCAGGGATTCGAGACCAGCCTGGGCAACTTGGTGAGACCTCGTCTCTACAGTATATCAAAATATTAACCAGATGTAATAGTACACACCTATAGTTCCAGCTACTTGGAAGGCTGAGGAAGAAGGATCGCCGGAACCCAGCAGGTCGACACTGGGGTGGCTGTAAGCATGCCACTGCACTCCAGCCTAGGCAACAGAGTGAGACTCTGACTCAAAAAAAAAAAAAGGTTCTGAAGAGCCAAGGAAATAAGGTGGAAAGGCATCCTACATTGGAATGGGAAAAAAAAATCTTTGCAAACTATCTATCTGATAAGGAGTTAATTTCCAAAATATATATGATTCCTACAAATCAACA
>CAUYQG010140314.1:0-24776 GCA_963574415.1 Tarsius wallacei
CCTATAGAGTGATTTGTGTTCTTCAGGGTATATTCCCAGTAGGGGGATTGCGGGGTCATACGGGAGGTTGGTGTTTAGAGCTTTTAGGAATCGCCACACTGCTTTCCACAGAGGTTGCACTAGCTTACACTCCCACCAACATTAAACGGATTTCTTAGGCTGGGGCTATGATCTTTGTTTCTTCTATCTACTTTAGGCTTGATTTGTTCTTTTTCTGATTTCTTAGGGTGGAAGCAGAGACCATTGAGTTGAGACCTTTTTTTTTTTTCTTTTCTAATATAGATATTTAGTACTATAATATCTCTGTAAGTATGGTTTTAATGGCATCCCACAAATTTTTGTATGGTGTGTTTTATTTTCTTTCACTTAAAAATACTTTCTGATTCTCTTTTTGGTTTCTTTTTTTGATCTTTTTGGTTTATTTAGGAGTATTGTATTTCATTCTAGAATATTTGGGGATATTCTGGAGATCTTTCTGTTATTGTTTCTAATTTATTTCAGCTGTAAGCAGATAACATTTTCTATTTAACTTCAATCCTTTTAATTTTTGACTCTTGCTTTATGGCCAGAATATTGTATACCTTGGTTTCTGTCAGTTTTTGCTTCATATATTTTAGACTCTGTTAATAGGTGCATGAACATTAGAATTATTATGTTCTCTTGATTAATTGACCACTATATTACGATGAAATTATTCTTGTATTCCTGGTAATGATTTTGTTCTAAAATCAACTTTTTTCTGATATCAGTATAGCTACTCTAAATTTATTTTTGACTAGTGTTAGTGTGGTATATCTTTTTCTATCCTTTTGCTTTTAACCTATATGTGTCTATGTGTGATATTTATGCACATTTCTCAGGCAGCATGTTTTGGTGTCTTGCTTTTTTTAGGAGATTGCTAATCTCTGTTTTTAATTGGTGTATTTAGATAATTTATGTTTACTATTGTGATTTTGATATGATTCCTTTTTTCTGTCATCTTGCTATTTCTTTTTGTCCCATCTGTTTTTTTATTCTTTCTCTTTTTTCCTTTTTTGCATTTGTTTTTACACTATATTTCTCATGATTTCTAAGCCCTTTAAGCATCTGGTTGTCCTCATGGGCTACCTCCAATTTATTTAAAGATAGATATAGAGTTAGTATATCAAATTTCAAAGCTGGAATGTCCCATGTCTTCTAAGTATTTTGATTAGGGATTATTAGGGACTGTTTTGTCAATCCTAAAAAACATCACTTGCTAATTTTGCATTTGCCATAATACTTACATATGAAAGTTTGTGAATGTTATAATTGGAGTTGAATGATGTTTCTTACAGTCAACTATTGGCTCCTGTGCTCTTCTCATTCCTGATGCCAGACTCTGTATGAGGAGGTTACACACTGGAGCCTGGAGTGCTTACTCATGACCATAAGGAGAACATCTTGGAGAAGCAAGCTGCATTCTTAGGTTTATCAGTATTTATCTGTCTTGATTCAGAGTCTTTTATTTGTTTTATTTAGAGAGAGAGAGAGGAAAAGGAAGAAAGGTAAGTCATTAGTTCTTGCCATATCCATCTTTCTATCCTTTGTTTCCCACATAGAAGGATTAATGGGAAATTTTTTTTTTAAGTTGAGAAACATTTTTCTATCCAGTTTTAAAGAAGTATATCCAATATGTCACCTGACATGAAGAGAGGTCATTCCAGGTCTTGTGATTTCTGTAGGGAAGGGAATCACATAAGAAGGGAGAAAGGAGAGATGGAATTAGGCTTGTATAATGCAGTGATTATTTTATCAGATTTTGAGATAGGCAAATCAGTACCTGTTGCAAATCCTAGGAAATGGGGAGACATAAGACTGTGTGGGAACTCCTAAGAGGGGTCTATACCTGACATAGCTCCATTAACCCTCACCTAATACTGAGGAAAAATAACTTCTCCAAATTCTCCCTTGCTTGAAGTTGCCTGATTCCTGGTAGATTTCCTTGAAGTAGCTTTATCACCAGAGGATTTTTGTTAAAGTAGTTCTCTAGTACTCTCAGTCTAGCTCTTAAAATTTCAAAGAAGCATAATGTGGTACATTCCTGTTAAATGCAGGTGTTTTCTTCCCTGTTTACTTTAGACAGTTGATGTCTATAGTGGTTAGGACTGATAATTTGTAAACTGATAAATGATGCCAAAAACTAAATGTCTCTTGAGTACAGTGGAGCCTATAGTCTAGTCTCCGTGAGTATTAGGGCAGTGTGCCAACTAAAGCTGGCTTAATTCTGCAAGCAGGAGCCCTTTGCAGAAGGATTCATGGTAATTAACCAATTCAAAGTGCAATATTTTCCTTTCATTAATTTGGCAGAAAACAACTAAATATCTACAACAGGAATGTTTTTGACATTTTCATTTGCTGCCTGAAAAATAATAGATACTTTGGGCTATAAAAGAAAACTGCTAGGATTTTGTCATTTCCATTTTAACTTTGTAACAAACATGTGGATTACTCAATTTATAATTAAAAAAAAAATTAAGTGTGGATAGTTGGCTGCAGGAGTGACTAGAATTGATTCATATTTTGAGTTGATTGGCTTGCAAGAGATTCTTAGGGAGTTTATTGGCTCAAGCCTATTGCTTTTCACATCTCCTTCCCAGCATTGCTGGGTAATAGATTTCAGTTGTGTGTGATCGTTTCCTATTTTTTCTCCCTTCTTAAGTCCATTGTACGCCAAATATTGTACAGCATTTCTCTTCTCCTGTTTCTTTCAGGTTAAAGAAATATTTGTCTCAATCAGCTTATTCCATGAACTGTTAACTTTTTAACTTTTTTTTTTTTTTTTGAGTTTGAGTCTCACTCTGTCGCCCACACTGGAGTGCAGTGGCCGCACCCGGCCACCGCACCCGCGACCTGCTGGGTTCCGGTGATCCTTCTGCCTCAGCCTTCCAAGTAGCTGGAACTACAGGCGCACGCTACCACACCGGGCTAATTTTTTGATTTATTGTAGAGATGAGGTCTCACCAAGTTGCCCAGGCGGGTCTCGAACCCACGGGCTCAGGCAATTCACTCACCTCAGCCTCCCAAAGCACGGGATTACAGGCTGAGCCACCGAGCCTGGCTAACTTTAACTTTTAAATAGGACCATCCACCTGGCATGAGGTATTGTGAATAATTTTAGACCTAACTTTATTGATGACAAATGTTGCCCATGGGAATTAGAGAAGTATTTATTTAGGATATGTTAGTCTTGATATAAATATTCCTTATCTGTTGATAGTGTTTATCTTTTCACTAAAGATATCTGCTTTATAATATTTATGTTTTGGATTACTAGACTCTAGTTATTGAAAATTTGAAGATGCCTCAATTTAACATATTCCCCTCCTGCAATTTTGACACACTTACTGGGCTATATTTTTACTTCTATATGGTCTTTATAAGCTGGATATATTTAGCTAGAGAACTGTCTTATTTTTAATATTATTTTGGTTGTAAGTACCAGGTACCCATTTAAATCTATCCAAAAATAGAAATGTGGAAGAATATTGAGATAACTCATAAAATCCCAAAGAACATTTGACTTCATGAAGAATTGGAACTTGCCATCTGTAAAGCCATTAGGAAGCTAGTTAGTACTTTTCTCATCTTTTATGCTTGCTTCTGTCTCTATATCTCTTTCTTTTTTTACACTTTACAGGTAAAGTGCTTTTCAGTGCTTTAAATATACACATGAGCAAATGTAGTTATCCACCACTACTCCTTAATCCGATTAATTAGATGACCATATAGTGAGATCAGAATGCCAGTCCCAGCTCCAGAAATCCCAGAAGAGAATGTAGACCCATTCGGTCAGATGTTCACCCTTAATCTAATCAGCTGTTGTTGAGAGGGTAGCATCATGATGTACAAATCTGGCACCACTCAGATAAAAGGCAGTGTTTTTAAGCTGGATAGATGCTTTAAAAATGTACCTGCTTTGTAAAAATAGGATAGCAAGAAATTGTTTGTGAATATAAATAATTATCCATTGAATCAATAAATATACATTTGTGCCTATATGTGTCAGAAACTGTGCTAATTGGTAGAGATTCTGTGGTGAATGAGGTCAGTATAGTTATTGAGCTTACATTCTAACAGAGTACACAGAACTTTAAAAAGTCAGCATGTAAATAAATACAATGTAGTCATGTACCGCATAATGATGTTTTGGTCAATGACAAACTGCATATATGATGATGGTCCCCTAAGGTTATATTGAAGCTGATAAATTCCTGTAATTTAGTGATGTCTTTGATGATCTTGACCCTGTGTAGGCCTAGACTAATGTGTATGTTTGTCTCTTAGTTTTTATTTTTGTTTATTTTTTTGTGACTTAGTTTTTAATAAAATGTTTAAAAAGTAAAAAAAAGTTAGAATAAAGCTTGTACTATTAGGATATAAAGAAAGAAAATATTTTGTAAATTTGGACAATGGATTTGTTTTTTAAGCTATGTTATTACAAAGGAGTGAAAGTTTAAAAATATTCAAAGTTTATGAAGTAAAAAAGTTAGGTTAAGCTAAGGCTAATTTATTATTGAAGACTTAAAAAGACAAATTTAGTGTAGCCTATGTATACAGTAAGTCCCTTGTACTGAGCATGCATTTGTAAGTCCAATTTATTTGTAAGTCCAACACAGTTAGCCTAAGTACCCAACTAACACAATCGGCTATATGGTTACATCACTTAGGCTTGCTTCTGGACATCTTAGACTTGAAATAAATATACGGTACTACTGTACTCTTTATAGTACTGTATAATAAAGTATACATGTAGAGGATGCACACATGTGACAATGTATGCCAGACTCATGAACTAACTTACGTGATTGGACATGTAAACACATGTTTGCATCTTTGAAAGTTTACAACTTGAGGGTTTGTATGTAGGGGACTTAGTGTAAATGTTTATAAAATCTACAGTAGTGTGCAGTAATGTTCTCCAGGCCTTCATATTCACTCACCACTCACTATCATCCAGAGCAACTTCTAGTCCTGCAAGTTCCATTCATGGTAAGTGCCCTATGCTGGTATACAGTTAAAAAAAATCTTTTATACCATATTTTAATGTACCTCTTCTATGTTAGATACACAAATACTTATGCTATGTTACAGTTGCCTGCAGTATTCAGTAAGTAACATACTGTACGGGTTTGTAATATAGGAGAATAAGCTATACCATGTAGCCTAGGTGTGTAATAGGCTCTGTCATCTAGGTTTCTGTAAGTACACTCTATGATGTATGCACAATGATGAAGTCACCTAATGACGCATTTCTCAGAACGTATCCCTGCTGTTATGCACCGCATGGCTATAATTACAAAATGTGATTAGTGCTTTGAAGAACACTCAGGACCAAGATATAGAACTGCATTTGGAGCGGGGAATGGAATTGGGGAGAGGGTAAGGACCCTTACTCACTGCAGTGCTTTCTAAAGAGGTGACATTTATGTTTAGATTTGAAAGATTAGGGAAGGATGCTTCCATTAGGGGAAATAGTATGTACAAAGGCCTTCAAATATAAGGAACATAGAATGCTTAAGGAAATAGAAGATGATTGTTTTTGTGGATGAATATAGAAGTGGGGTGAATTTGTCAACAACCGGCTTGCACATGGACCAAGACTGATTTACTCTCCCATGTTATGGAAACTCCCATGTTATGGAAGATTTAGTAAGCTTAAGTGCTAAGGTGAACATAAAGAAGGATGAGCCTCATAAAGCATGACATGCTTAATAATGGCAGAAGGCAGAGCATGACATTCTATTAGAAACTTGTTTGTGTACTTACTAGTTCCTTAAACATATATTTATTGAGTTCTTTATTATATGATAGGCATTATTCTGGACACTGAGGCCACACAGTAAATAATTAGGCAGGACCTTTCCTCTCGTGAAGTTTATTAGAACTTTGCTACTAAAAAATATGATTATCTGAAGAGCATCATTATCAATCAAATGTGAGGTTGTTATAAATGCAGACTCTCAGGCCCCATCTAAATGTACTGAATCAGAATCTGCATTAAGATCCCATTTTATTAGTATGCATAGTAAAGACTGAGAAGCACTCTCCTAGAGCGCAGTTTGGCAGACTGGCTTTCAGGCAAAATCCAACTGGTAGCCTATTTTTATAAATAATGTTTTATTGGGACAGCCGTCTCCATTGTTTACGTATTGTGTATGACTGCTTTCACAGTACAGTGACAGACTTGAGTAGTTGTGATGGAGAGTCTATGGCCCACAAAGCCTAAAATGTCTACTGTTTGAACCTTTATAGGGTAGGTGTGCCCCCCTTTGTTCTAGGCCATAAACAAATTGCATGACAGAGACTAATATTTACTTGTTTGATTGTGAAAAACTTTTTGGTATAGGCAGTGTTTGTTTTGAAAATCTGTGGTTTAACACATTTTAACTTCTAATCTGTAATCCAAATGAAATATAATTGACCCTTGAACAGTGTAGATGTTGGGTTGCTGACCTCCCTCATGTGCGGTTGGAAACCGCATATAACTTTTGACGTTCCCATAGCCTTTTAATAGCCTACTGTTGACTAGAAGCCTTATAAATGACATACAATAGTCAATTAGCACGTTTTATATCTTATATGTATTTTGTACTATATATTTACAATAAAGTAAACTAGTGAATAGAATCAGGAAAATTGTAAAATATATTTACTATTCATTAAGGGGAAGTAGATCATCATAAAGGTCTTTATCCTGATTGTCATCACATTAAATAGTCTGAGGAAGAGGTGGGGTTGGTCTTTTTCTCTGCAGAAGCAAAAATGGTGGAGGAAGTGGAAGGGGAAACAGGAGAGACAGGCATACTCTGTGTAACTTTATGGAAGTACAGTTAGCCCTTGAACAGAATGGGTTTGAACTGTGCAAATCTACTTACCTTTGGATTTTCTTCAACCAAATGCATATCAAAAATATAGTATTGTGTGATGCAAACTCACATATATGGATGTCCCACTGTATACTTGGGTTTTGCAGGAGTGACTGCAGGATTTAAGTATGGCGGATTTGGGTATACTCAGATTTTGGCATATACGGGGTGTCCTGGAGCCAATCCCCACATATGAGGGGCCGGGGAGGGGGGAGCCAAAAAAGTCTGGAATTATCTTTTTGGAGGGCAAGCCCCTTGCAGTACTGGCTAGGAACCCATCAGTATGAGGGTACCAGCTAGTGTTGTTGTGAGAGACTGCATTTGGCTGCAGTGATTTTTTAAAAAAGATATTCTCTCAATGCATTTGCCCATTCATGAGCACACCTGCCCAAATGGTGCTGAGTGTTCAGCAGTTTTTAACCAAAAACAGCAAGACCCATGTGTCCCACCCTTCCTATTCCCCATTCCCCTCCTGAGTGACTTTGTTTTTGTTGTTTCCCTGCATGAAAAATGTTCTCAAAGGGCAATGTTTTGCCAACGTGGAAGAGGTGAAACAAAAAACAGTAGAACAAATGAAAGGCATCAACATTGACGAGTTAAAAAGCTGTCTTGAGCAGTGGAAAAAGTGTCTTGTCAGGTGTATTGCATCAAGCAAGAGATTACTTTGAGAGTGACTGAAGTTTAAACGTGTATGAATATACAATTTTTTAGAAATAAATTCTGATTTTTTTTGGGGGGGTCCCCTCATATAGTAAGGGATGATTATATTATAATTTGTGTCTGACTTTTTTTTTCTCTAAAAATGTTTCTCTTTGGTACCAACCTTCTACTGTTTGCTTTAGTTTCAGTGCCCACATTACAGAAGTGTCCATGACGTGAAAGTAATCAAAATCTTCTGCTAGACTGTCTACTGTCAATTTGTTTTGCTGCATTGCTTGCCCTATATCTTCTTCCTCATTGTCTGGCACTGGTTTGGAAGCACTTGTCTCCATGAAGTTTTCTGTTAATTCTTCTGGTGTGGTGTCTGTTAGCTCTTAAATTTCTCTAAGATTCATATCTTGGAACTCTTCACTCCCACCATTTTTTGCCATAGTCACAATCTCTCATAATTTCCTTTACCTTATAAAACTCGTGAAATCATGTACAATATCTAGACACAGTTTTCTCCAGGAATTTATAGTTTGGGGCTTGCTAGCTTTCACAGCTTTTTCTATAACAATGATTGCATCTTCAGTGGTATAATCCTTCCAGACTTTCATGATGTTTTCTCTATCAGGGTGGTTCTTCATAATGTTGACAATCCTTTCCATAGAGTACCATGTGTAATGAGACTTAAAGGTTCTTATGACTCCTAATCTAGAGACTGAATAAGAGACATTGTGTTTGGGGGCAACTAGAGTATTTTGACCCGTTTGGCGGATTGAACTCATGGGGTCCTGGGTGGCCAGGGGCATTGTCCAATATCAGAAAGAACTTTGAAAGTCTGTCCTTTACTGGCATGTACTTCCTGACTTCTGGTACAAAGCATCGTTGGAACCACTCCAGAAAAACAATTCTTGTTGCCCAGGCCTTCTTGTTGTATAACCAAAAGTTTGAGCTAGTGTTTATCTTTTCCTTTCATGGTTTGGGAACAACTTTATAGGTAAGGGAAGTCCTGGTCATAAACTCAACTGCATTTGCACAAAACAGTGGAGACAGGCTTTTCCTTCCTGCCTTAACTTCTTCTGCTCACTTCTTTTCTTACTAATAAGTATCTTTTATGGCATTTTTTTCCCTTCAGAATAAGGTGCCTCATCTGCATTAAAAACCTGTGCAGGCAGATATCTTTTATCTTCAATGATTTTCTTAATGCACCTGGGAAATTGTCTGCTGCTGTTTGGTCAACAGAAGCTGCTTCTCCTGATATCTTGATATTTTTAAAGCACAAACCTCTTTCTAAAATTATTGAACCATCCTTTGCTTGCACTAGAGTTTCCAGGTTTAGATATGTCACCTTCCTTTTGCTTTAAGTTGTCATATAATGACTGCTTTTCTTGAATCATATTATAATCTATAGATTGTGCTTCTCTTATAGCACTGACATAAAAGCTTCATTTTCATATGAGAGAATGTTAATTTACAAAAAGTACAAAGTTTTCATGCCTGCTGGCATAGCAGCAGTGACAGCTTCATGAATTTTTGTTTCTTTCAGTGGTCCTTGGACTGGATATATTTATCTTGAAATGGCAGGCAACCACAGCAGCATATTGTTCATATCAAGCAATTCAGCTTTTTCTTGTAATGTCATTACTTTTTCTGCTGCTTCTTGGGAGCACTTGCAGCATCAATAGTGGCAGTTTGTATGAGACCCATGGTGTTATTCAAGGTTTACAGTATTGCACTAAACATGATGAAAAGTACATGACCACAAGAGACTGATTTTTACCGTGATACACGATTTACTGGAGAGCTCACTTACAGGTGATTACCATCAAAGGGTGGATACTCTTAACACTTGTGCTCACTGCACTAGTAACAGGAGATGGCTACAAAATTATTGCAGATACATAGTATGTACTACAGTTAATTTTATGCAATTATGATTTCATATTGCATCTTTATATTTCTCTTTACTGCAAACGGCACCATATACAGTTTCTATGTGTTTGTGTGTATAAATTTTGGTATATTCTAACGTTTTATATTTGTGTATATTTTATGGTAGTAAATGATAAAATAGTCTAGTGTATACATATATTGTATGCATTAGTGACATACTTTTGCCTTACATTTTTTGATATTTTCTAGGCTTCATGGTTCTTCTGTGAATCTTTTCAAATTGTTGTACATATCCAGAAAATTTCCCAATATATTTATTGGAAAAAAATCTGCATATACGTGGATCTGCATAGTTCAGATCTGTGTTGTTCAAGGGTCAACTCTACATTGAAGTCTGGCATATAGCACATTTAAAGGTTAAAAAGAGTGAATCAAACTTTGTGACTGATACAATTTTGGCAAATGGAAGTCTTACCTAGGAAATTTATTTTATTTTATTTTATTTTATTTTATTTTATTTTATTTTATTATGTTATTGTGGGGTACCTGAACGAAATATCTGTGTATGCCTAACCCCTAACTGTACCCCACAATAACATAATAAAATAAAATAAAATAAAACAAAATATCAATAAAACAAAATGGAAGACCAGTACTTAGATCACTCATTATAGAGGAAGCCCAGTAACTGGGACACTCCTCTCAGCGTAGGGCTTGTCCTTGGGGAAACCATTATGGAGGAGGTGCAGTCACTGGGACACCAATCACAGTGTAGGCCTAGTCACTGGGGTACACTTAATGTAGGAGGACAAGTCACTGGGGTAACCATTTTGGCTGAGACCTAGTTACTGTGACTCCAATCATAGAAGAGGATTCGTCACTCAGGCATCCATTACTTAGGAAAGACAGTCAGTGGAATGCTCACTACAGAGGAGGGCCAGTCCCTGGAGCACTCATTATGGAGGAGGGCCAGTCATTACAACAACCTTCATGAAGAGGGCTAATCACTGTGGTAATCATTAGGGTGAAGAACCAGTTCCTTGGGAGCATATTACATTGGAGGTCCAGACACCAGGTTATGCATAATAGAAGAGTGGAAATCACTGGAGCACCCATTATGGAGGAAGCCAAGTCACTAAGGCAATATTCACAAAGAAGGGCCAGTCACTGGTGCAACCTTAACAGTGGAGAATCAGTCACTGGGGCACAATCACAGAAGTGGACCAGTCACTGGGGCACCCATTATGAAGGATGGCCAGTCACTGGGGAAATCATCATGGTGTAGAGCCAGACACTGGAGCACTGATCACAGAGGAGGGGAGTCTCTAGGGCACCAATTATGGTTGAGGACCAATTATTCAGAGATATATCACATAAGAGGGCCTGTCACTGATACATCTATCACAAAGAAGGGCCAGACACTGAGACACCATCCATAGATGAATGCCTACCACTGGGACACATATTACAGAGGAGGGACAGGCACAGAGACACACATCACAGAATAAGTCTACTCACTTAGGCACATAGTAGAAAGAGAGCCAGTCACTAGAACACCCTCACAGAGGTGAGACAGTCACTGGGGCAACTACTACAGAGGTTCTTTCTCTTGGTCACCCATTACACTCTTGGTCACCCATTAAAAAGAAAAGACACTGAGGCACAAATCACGACAAGGGTCAGACACTAAGGGACCCACCACAAAGGAGTTTCAGTCACTGGAGTCCTATTGTGAGCAGATCTTTCTCTGGGGCTCTGATCACAGAAGAGAGTCAAAAAGTGGGAAAACCATCACAGAGGAGATAAATTCAGAGTGGTACCTATCAGAGTGGTGTTCTTGTCATTGGGACCTTTATCACAGAGGAGGCACAGTAACTGAAGTGCTTAACACAAAGAAGGATCAGCCACTGAGGCACACATCTAAGAGGATGATCTGTTACTGTGGTACACATCATAGATGAGGGCCAGATACTGGGGCATCCATTAGGAGGGGATCAATCACTTCTTCTCTGATTATAGAAGAGGGACAGTTACTGGGACAGCCATCACAGAGGAGATAAAATCAGTGTGGAACCTATGACGGAGAAGGATCGATACTGGGGCATTTTTCAGGAGAAGAATCTGTCACTGGGGAAAACATTACAAAGGAGTCCCAGCCGTTGTGACATCTATCACAGAAGACAGTCACTGGAATGCCCATAATAGAAGAGAGCCAGTCACTGAGGCACCCATCAAAGATGAGGTCCAGTCACTGGAGCATCCATCACAGTGGAGGTTTAGTCTCTTGGGCACCCATCAGTATGGAAAGCAAGTCATTGAGTCACTTGATACAGAAAATGGGTAGTAACTGAGGCACACATTCAAGTGGAGGTCCAGTCACTGAAGCACCCATTTAAAGGAGGACCAATCACTAGGGCACTGATAACAAAGGAGGGCCAGTCACAGGGGCACCTATTATTGAGGAATCCTGATAACTAGGACACCCATTATATAATATGGCTAGTAATTAGGGTATCCTTCAGAAAGTAAACTCAATCACTGGGGCACCCATAAACAATGTCGGGTAGTCAATGACACACTCATTACAGAAGAGGACTAGTCCCTGGAGCACCCATCACCAAAGAGAGCTATATACTGAGACACCCATCATAGATCAGATATTGAAACTGGGGCACCCATTATGGAGGATGGCAAATCACAGCGGCACCTATGACAGAGGAGGGTCTGTCGGTAAAACACTCATCACAGAGGAAGACAAATCACTGTGGCACCCATTTTAGAGAAGAGCCATGCATTGGAACTCCCATCAAAAAGGTGTGTCATTCACTGGTGCACACATTGTGGAGAAGGTCCATTCACTGGAAAACCCATCACAGAAGAATGATAATGGCAGTGGCACATGTAACAGAAGAAATTCAGTCACTGGGACACACATCAAAGAGGAAGACAGTCACTTGAGCAGTCAAAAGAAGTGGAAGACCAATCACTGAGTCACACATCACGGAGGAGGGCCATTCACTGGAAAAGCTATAACAGAAGAGGACTAGAAACTGGGGTACCCATCACAGAGGATAGACAGTCACTGTATCATGCATCATGGTGGACAGTCACTGTGTCACATTGTCACACTTTGGCCCTCCTAATGGGTGCCCCAGTAACTCGGGCTCTTTTTACAGAGAAGAGCAAGTAACAGGGACATCCAATACAGAGTAGACAAAATCAGTGTGGTACACATCTTGGAGGAGAATCAGTAAGTGGGGCATTTTTCACAGATGAAAGCCAACCACTGGGGCACCCATTATAGACAGGGCCCACTCACTGGGGAATTTATCAAAGAAGATAGCAAATCACTGGAACACCCACCAGAGAGGAAAGCCTGTCACTGGGGAACCCAACAAAAGAGAGGGTGAGTCACTGTGAAATCACAAAGAAGGAGGCTCGGTTACTGGAACACTCATCTCAGAGGAGAGCTAGTTACTGTCACACCCAATTTGGAGGAGGACAAATAATAATGGAGGATGACCATAACCATGGCACCTGTCAGAAAGGACTGTAACTGTGCCACCCATCACAGAGGAGGGCTAGGCACTGAGGTACCAGTTAAAGAGTAGAATATCTCCCTGGAACAGCTATCAAAATGGAGTTCTAGATAGTAAGTCACCCTCCACAGAGGAGAGTCAATAACTGGGGCATTCATTATGAGGGGTGGACGATCATGGAGTCACCCATGACAATGAGGGACAGTCACCAAGTCACTCTTTACAGGAGAGGACAAATCACTGGGAACCCATTACGGAGGATAGCAAATCACTGGGACACCATTAACAGAGGTGTCTAGACCCTGAAATTCCCATTACTGAGGGAGCCCAATCACTGGGAGGGGCAGTAACTGGGGCACCAATTATGGAGAAGGGACAATCACTGGTGCATCCATGAAAAAGAGAAGGCTAACCACAGGAGTACCTATCACAAAAGACAGCCACAGTCACTAGGACATCCATCAAATAGAAGAACCAGTCACCGAGGCACCCATAACAGAGGAGACCAATTCACCTGGGCACACATCACAGAGGAGGGCCAGTAACTGGGGCACCCATCACAGAGGAGTAACAGTCACAGGGCACCCATTACAGAGAAGGGGCAGCTAATGAAGTACACAGAATAGGACTTGTCACTCGTGAACCTACAAACAAGGAATGCCAGTCACTGGTAAAGCCATCAAAAAGAGGTGCTTCTCAATAGAACACCCATTATGGACAAAGGGCAGTAATGGGAGAACAAATCACTGAAGCAACACTGTCACTGAGGCACCCATAAAAGAAGAGGGCTAATAAATGAGGCACACATTATGTAGCAGATCCAGCCACTAGGGCAGTGATCACAAGGGAAAGCTAGTCACTGGAGCACTCATCAGAGAGGAGGATATGTCAGTGAGGCATTTTTTACAGAGAAAGGCCAGTCATTGTGACGCACATCACTCAGGACGTGTAGTCACTAGAGAGCCCATCACAGAAAAGGTATAGTATCAGAGCATCTATTACAGGGAGTGCTCTTCACTGTGCCACCAAACGTGGAGGAGGACCAGTCACTAGAGTACAAATCAGGAATTTTGCACAGTCAATGGAGCACTTATAATGGAAAGGAACTAATTACTGGGACACACATCACAGAGGAGTGCCACTGGGGCACCCAATATGTAGAAGGTCCAGATATTGGGCATCCAACAAAGAGGAGACCCATTCACTGTGGCATCCAAAGTGGAGAATGAGGCACCTGCCACAGAAGAGGGTTGGTCACTGAGGCACCCATCATAATTAAGGTCAGTCCCTCATTCACCAATCTCAGAGAAGGTTCATTCACAGTGACACACATTATGAAGGAAGCCCATTCACTCTGACACTCATCACAAATAAGAACTAGTCACTAGGGCACCCAATATGGAAGGCCTCTATGAGAGGGGTACTGATCACAGAGTAGGGTAGCCACTGAGGCAACCATCATGGAGAAGGACTAGTCACTGTGGCTCTCAAAATGCAGGCGGGCAGTCACCTGGGCACCCATTACAGAAAAGGTCCTTTAACTGGGTCAACCATCACAGAGGATGACTTGTCACTATGGACCCGAAATGGAGGAGGGCCAGTTCCTGTAACACAGATCACTGAGGAGGTACAGTCACTGGAGGCAAACATAATGGAGGATGGTTAGTCACTGAGGACACATTATGTAGAAGACCCAGTCACTGTGGTAGCAATCACAGAAAAAATCTAGTCACTGAGACACTGATAGCAAAGAAGGATCAGCCACTGAAGTATTTTTCACAAAGATGGGCCTGTCACTGGGGCACTCATCACAGAGTAGGGTCATTCATTATGAAGCCAACACAGAGGAGGCCCAATTACTAAGACAGCCATTTCAGAAAGGGACCAGTTACAGGACACCCATTACAGTGGAGGGCCACTCACTGGGGCACCCATCAAAGAAGTGTGCTAATAACTACTACAACCAACACAGAGAAGCGTTAGTCACTGTGGTGTTCATAACAGAAGATGGCCAGTCACTAGAGCATCCATTATAGAAGGCCAGTAATTGGCAAAATCTTCACAAGGAAGGGCTAATCACTGGGACAATCATTATGGTGGAGGGGCTGTCACTAGAGCACTAATCACAGAGGAGTCCCAATATCTGGGACACCCATCATGGAAAAGGGCCGGTCACTGGGCATTAATTTTAAAGGAGGCCCAATCACTGGGGTACCCATCACAGAAGAGGGCCTGTCACTGGTAGACCTATTATAGAGGAGACAATCTCAGTGGGGCAACTATCACAGAGGACAGTCAGTCGGAAACCTATTGAGAGGAGAGTCTGTCACTGTGACACCCAACATAGAGGAGGGCTAGTCACTATGGCATCCATTATTGATGAGATTTAGTCACTGAAACACCCATCACCAAAGATAAACACCCACTGATGCATGCACCAAAAACGAGGGCAAGACACAGAGGCACTCATCAGAAAGGAGAAACAGTCACTGGTGCACAATTAGGAGGAGGCTTAGTCACTGGAGCACCCATCACAGAGAAGGGCTAGTCATAAGCACACATCAGGGAGACAACTTAATCACTGAGACAATAATGACAGAGAAGAGCTTGTCATTGAAGTACATCTCAAAGAGAAGACCCAGTCACTGAGTCCACCATCAGAAGGACACGCAACCACTGAGGCACTGATCACAATGGATATCCCATCACATAGAAAGTCTAATCGCTGAGCTCGGTGGCTCAGCCTGTATTCCCGCGCCTTTGGGAGGCTGAGGTGAGTGGATTGCCTGAGACCACGGGTCCGAGACCCACCTGGGCAAGCAAGACCTCATCTCTACAATAAATCAAAAAATTAGCCGGGCGTGGTAGTGCGCGCCTGTAGTTCCAGCTACTTGGGAGGCTGAGGCGGAAGGATCACCAGAGCCCAGCAGGTCTAGGCTGCAGTGGTTGGGAGCGGCCACTGCACTCCAGTCTGGGTGACAGAGTGAGACTCCAACTCAAAAAAATAAATAAATAAAATAAAGTCTAATCACTGGAGCACAAATCATAGTGGAAGGCCTGTCTCTGGAAATTTGTGAGAGGATTCCAGTCACTGGGACATCCACCAGAAAAGACAGTTACTGAGACACTTTTTACAGAGTAAAGACTTTCATGGAACACTGACCACAGTGGATAGACTGATCATGAAGCACAAAAAACAGAGGAGGACCAATCACCAGGAAATCCATTTCAGAAGACAGCCAGACACTGGACAGTCATACCAGAAAAGGGCCAGTCACTAGGCACCATACACAGAGAAGGGACAGTCTCCTAACCACACATAATAGAGGAGACCAATCACTGGGATACCAGTAACAGAAGCATACCTCCCATAGAGGAGGGATAATTACTAAGGATCCCATTATAGATGAGGCCCATTAACTGGGAAGAATATCAAAGGTGAGTCAGTCATTGTGGGCATCCATCACATGACAACCAGTCACAAGGTCTCACAGAAAAGGGCTATTTACTATGGCATTCAATTTGGAGTATTTCCAGGCACTGGGGCACCAATCACAAAGAAGGTCAAGTCAATGGAGAACCTACAATGTAGGATACCAAATTACAGGTTCACAATTTACATAAGAGTGCCAAACACTGGGGCACCCATTATGAAGAAGGCTGAGAAACTTTGAAACCCATCACAGAATAGGGCTAGTCACAGATGTATGCGATACCAAGGATGGTCAGTCATTGGGGCATCAAAAACAGAGGAGGCCCAGTCCATGCAGCACCCAAAATGAAGGAGACACAGCCAGTCAGAAAGAAACTGATCACACGATTGCTAGTCACTGCGGCACACATATCTGAAAGTCAGTCACCTAGGCAACAATCAGAGAGGTGGTACAGTTAATGTGGCACACATTACGTAGGAGGTCCAGTCACTGAGACACCCATTAAAAATGAGAACCAGACACTAGGGCATCCATTATCAAAAAGGGTCAGTCACTAGACACCAGTCTCTGAGAAGGCACAACCATTGGGGCACTCATAATGGAGAAGGATAGTCACTGAGGTAATCATCAAATAGGAAACCTGAGAAAGAGTACAGTGATTAAAGAGGAAATCTAGTCACTGAAGCAGAGGATGATAAGTAACTGGTGCACTTGTCACAGAGGAAGGTCTGCTAATGAGACACCTATCACTGAGGAGGGCCAGTTTTGGACAAATATAAAACTGGAGGGCAAGTCACTGGAGTCATCAGAGGATATCCAGTCACTTGAATAACCATCACAACAGAGGGCTAATCACTGGGGCACCAATAATGATGGAGACCTAATTAATAGGACTCCCATGACAGAAAGGGCTAGTCATTGGACACAATCACAGAAGATGACCAGTTATCAGGGTACCAATCACAGAGGAGGCCCAGTCACTGGAAGACCCATTTTAGAGTAAGTGCAGTCACTGTTACTTCCATCACAGAAGAGGACTAGTCACAGGAGAATCCATAATGTATGAAGGCAATTCACTGGGGATTCAATCACAGGGGAGTCCATTGTGAGCAGGATCTGTCACTGGGATCTGTAGCCAAAGGGAGGCTAATCACTTGGGCACCGATTATCAAGGAGACCTAGTAAGAGGGGTAAACATCACAGTGAAGCGCACTGTAATTGGGGCATCCATAATGGAGGAGTTCTGTCACTTCGGCAGAAATTACAAAGAAAGTCCAGTAACTGGGACAACCATCACAAAAGAGGACAGGTCATTTGGGCACACATCACACAGGTGTACAAGTCACTTGGTCACCCATCATAGAGGAGGTTTATCCACTGAAGCATCCATAACATAGGAGGGCCAGTCACTGGTGCAGAAATCATAGAAGTAGGCCAGACATAAGGGCATGCCTCACAGATGGTGACTGGCCCCTGAGACACCCAATACGGAAGAGGTCTATTCACTATGCCATCCATAACAGATGAGGACCAGTCACTGAGGCACCCATTATTGATGAGGGCCATACATTGTACAACCCTCACAGTGATGGCTAGTCACTGGGGTAGTAATTATGGCAGAGGGAAGTCATTGAGACAGGCATCAGAGAAAAAGGGCAGTCACTGGGCCACACATCACAGAGGAGGGCCAGTTACTGGCACACTAAGAGGAGGAGGGGCTGCCACTGGAGCACCCATAAAATAGAAGGGTCACTGACAGGAACAGAGTCAGGCTAGTCATGAGGGCACCCCTCACAGAGGAGGTCTAAACACTGGGACACCCATCACAGAGGAGGTTTGATCATTGTAGCACCCATAACACAGAAGGACCAGACACCAGGGGAGAATTTGAGGAGAATTAGCCACTGGAACAACAATCACGAAGAAATACCTAACAATAGAGCACCTATTATGGAGGAGGCCCAATCACTGGGACACACATCACTAAGAATGGTCAGCCACAGAGGCACCCATTATGGAGGAGGCTTATAAACTTGGACACCCAACAAATAGGACTAACCATCCCCACAAAGTTTCCAATTTGGGGATATGACCAGTTACTAGGTCATCAAGAGAGAGAGCTAGTCACTAGGATACCCATCACAGATGATGACCAGTCATTGGGGATTGAATCACAGAGGAGTCCCAGCCACTGGAACATCCATTATTGAGGAGAACAAGTCACTATGACAGCACATCACAGATGAGGGCTAGTCACTGGAGTACCCATAATATAGGAAAGCCAGTCACTGAGGCACAAATAACATAGGAGGCCCAGTCACGGGTGTGCACATTAAGCAGAGGCATAGTCACTGGGACCTCCATCACAAAGAAGGGTCAGTCAATAGTTCATTCAATATGGAGAGTGTGCAGTACATGGAACAACTATCATAGAAAAAGATAAGTCACTGGGGCTACCATTATGGAGTAGGGTCATTCACTGGGGCATCAATCACAGAGGAGAACCAATTCCTGTGGCACACGTAATGCAGGAGCATCAGTCACTGGGGTTCTCATTATGGAGGCAGCCCAGTTTCTGGAACACTCATAACACAGGAGACCTAGTCGCTAGGGCACACATTATGAAGCGAGAGCAGAACTCTTGACTTCTACCAGTGAGGAGGTCTAGTTACTATAGCACCCAAATACAAATGAGGGCTAGTCCTCTCTAGCCATCACTAGCATCCTAGACAGAGTTGTGCTAGTCAATAAGGCACCCATAGATGAGGGCCAATCACATAGGCAACTGTCACAAATGAGTCCCAGACACTGGGATAACCAGTAGGAGGACTAATCCCAGGCACAGTGATGAGACATGCGGACCACTTAGAGGGTTATTCATCATGGGGAGGCGTAGGTATTTGTGCACTAATCACAGAGGTGGCCAAATCACTGGGGCAGCCATAATAGATGATGGCTAGTCACTGAGGAACTCACTAAGAAGAATATCAATCCTGGAGCACCCAACATGAAAGAAAGGTACTGACTATGGCACCCGTCACAGAGAGCCAATAACTAGACAATCATCATGGAAAAAAGATAATCACTGGGGCATCGATTATGAAGGAAATCATTTAATTGGGACAGAGATCATAGAAGAGGGTCAATCACTCGGCCAACCACCACTATGGAGGAGGGCCAGACACTGAGGCACAAATCAAAAAGGAGACAAAATTACTGGGACATCCATAATGGAGGAGGGCCAGTCAATGTGGCATGCATTATGTAAGATCTCCAGTCACTGGGACACCAATCACAGAAGAGGTCCAGTCACTAAGTCACCCATAATAGAAGAAGCAGTCACTATGGCACCCTCACAGAAGAGGACCAGTCAATGGTGCACTCATTGCACTCATTATGGAGGAGACCAAATCAGTGGAGAAACCATCAGAGAGGAGAGAAAGTCACTGCGGTACCAATCACAGAAGAGAGTCAATCACTGGGGCACCAATCATAGAGAAGGGTTAATCACTAGAACATCCATTATTGATGAGGAGAGGTTACTTGAGCACCAAGCACAGAAGAGTCATAGTCACTGGTTACCCAACACTGAGGAATGCCTGCCACTTGGGAACATATAGAGGACAGCCAATCACTGGGACAGCCATCACAGAAGATGGTTACAACCTGGGGACCGCATCATAGAGGAGGTACCCATCACAGAGGGTGCTAGTAGCTGTGATTGCTATCACAGAAGAGGTCCTGTCACTGGGTCACCTATCCCAGATGGCGGCCAGTCACTCCAGCACATATCACAAAGGCCAGTCACTGAAGTACCCAACACATAGGAGGGCTAGTCACCGGAGCTCCAATCAGAGAGGAGGGCCAGTCAATGGAGGACATATTATGGAGGGGTCCCAGGAAGTGGGACACCCATCACAGATTATGGCTAGACACTGGGGTACCTATTATGGAAGAGGTACAGGAACTGGGAGTCCCATCACAGAGGAAGTATAGTAACTAAGACACCCATTTTGGAGATGGTCCAGTTACTAGGATACCCATTACAGAAGGCTAGTCACTGTAGCACCAACCACAGAGGATGGCAGGTCATTGGGGCACCAATCACAGTTGTGGCCCATTCATTGGGGCATCTATTATTGAGGTGGCCCAGTCACTGTGACTCCCATCACAGAGAAAAGCTAAGTCACTGGAACAACCATCATATATGAAGGCCAGTGACTGGAACACCAATCACAGGGTAAAATGTATCACTGTTACACACATTTTGGAGGAGGTTCAGACACTAGGAATTCCATCACAAATAAGGACCAATCACTAGGAATCCCATTAGGGAGGTTGGCAAGTCGCTGCTGCACCCATCACATATAAGCCTGGAGACACCCATCACAAAGATGGCTAGTCACTGAGGTATCCATTTTTAAGGAGGTGCAATAAGGGAGTCACTCATCAAAGAGAATAGCTACTACTGGGGCAACACTTATAAAGGAGTGCCATGAAAACACTTATGGAGGAGGGCCATTTTCTGGGGCACGAATCACAGAGGAGGCCCGGTCATTGGAGAAACAATAAAAGTGGTTGGCCAGTCAATGGGGTACTCATTATGGTGGAGACCCAATCACTGGTGCTGCCATCACATAGCAGAGGCAGTCACAGCAATACAAATTGCAGGGGAGAGTTAGACACTTGGTCATCCATCAAATGAGAGAGCTTGTCACTAAGGCATCCATCACAAAGGAGTGTCAGTAATTGGGATACCCATCACAGAGGATGGCTCATCACTGGGGCACCTATCAAAGAAGGTTGCTCACTGGGGCACCCATAAAAGAGGAGCCCAAGCCACTGCAACACCTGTCACAGAGAAGGGCCAGTCACTGGGGCACGTGTTAGAAATGGCTCAGATACTGTTGCTCTGATCACAGAAGAGGGTCAAAAGCTGGGGCAGCCATCACAGATGAGGCACAGTCAATATAGTACCTATCACAAAGAAGGTCTTTTTTTAATATGCCTGTCACAAAGCAGTCTCAGCAACTGAAACACTATCAGATTGTAGGGTAAACTACTGAGAAACCCATCACAGAGGGGGGCTAGAGATCAGATTGCCACAGAGGCAACCATCACAGAGTAGGACCAGTTTCTGGGACACCCATCAGTAAAAAGGGCTAGATACTGAGGCATCCGCCACAAAAGAAAACCAGTAACTGAGTCACCCATAATGTAGGAAGGCCAATCATTGGGCCTCCTGAGTTTGAGTAAGGCCAGTCACTATGACACTCATCACAGAGAAGAACTAGTCTTTGGTGCACTCATTTTGAAGGAGGGCCAGTCACTAGAGCACCAGTCATCAAAGAAGCACATTAATTGTGGTCCCAATAATGGAGGAGGGCTTGTCACTGGGGCACCCATAAGGTAGGATACCCAGTTACTGGGACTTTAATTACAGACAAAATCTTCACTGGGGAAACCAATCAGAGAATGATCAAGCACTGGGGTAGAGAAGACTCTATCAGTGGGGCACCCATTACCAAGGAGGGCCAGTCACTGTGGTACCCATTATATAGAGATTCAGGCCTTGGGACATCAATTATAGATAAGAACAGTCAATGGGACATCTATTGCAGAGGAAAGCCAATCACTTGGTAGGAAGGACCAGTCACAGGCCAACCCATTGCAGAGGAATGCTAGTCACAGTTACACCAATTATGGAGGAGGATCAGTTATTGGAAACCCATTACAGAGAAGAACTAGCCACTGGACAAACCCAATTTTGAGGAGGGCCAGTCAAGAGGGCGCCAAACAGAGATGAGGCCCAGTTAATGCAGTACTTATTGTTTATGAGAACCAATCACTGTGATACCCATCACAGAAGAGTACCAATCACTGGGGCTGCAATCACAGATGAGGTCCAGTCACTGGGGTACACATGACAGATGAGAGCTAGTAACTGGGTTACCCTAGGCACATATTAAAAGGGACTCTGGCACTTGGACTCCAATAACCAAGGAGGATCATTAACGAGGGCAGCAATCAGAGAGAAGGCAAAATCAGTGTAGTGCCCACCACAAATAAAGATTAGTCACTGGGGCATTTGTCATAGAGGAAAGCCACTCACTAAGACATGCACCACAGAAGAAAGACAGTCACTGGGGCAACCATTACAAAGGAGTGCCAGTCAATGGGACAAAACCACTGAGTAAGCCCAGTCTCTGGAGCCCTTATTAAGGAGGAGGCTCAGGCACAAGGACACCCATCAGAGAAAAAGGGTCAGTCACTGGGACACCATTATGGAGATGACTCAAAAATTGGGGCACCAATCATAGAGGTGAACTAGTCACTGAGGTACCTATTTGGAAGGAGGCTCATTTATGACGATTCCCATATCATAAAAGAGTGCTTGTCACAATGGCACCATCACAGAAGGTGGTCAGTCATTGGGGAACCAATCACAGAAGAGGGCCAGTTACCAGCACAAACATTGCAGAGGAGGACGTTACTGGGGCACTGATCAAGGAGGGGGTCTAGTCAAAGAGGCATCTCGTACAGAGGAAGACTATTCACTGAGGCCCCAGAACAGAGGAGGGCTTGTCACTGTGGCACCGGTAACATAGTAGGACCAGACACTGTGGAACCTATTAGGCAGGAAGTCCTGTCACTGGGACAACCTTCAAAGAGGAGGGCCAGTCACTCAACACCCGGCACTGAGGAATGACAATTACTGGGATATCCATCACAAAGAAGGTCTTGTCACTGGGGCATCCATTATGGAGGATGATTCACTGGGGGATAAATCACTGGGGAGACACAGTCCCTGGGGTACTCAAATTAGAGGATGGCTCACCAGTTAGGCACCCACTATGTAGCAGATCCAGTTACTGGGACAGTAATCACAGATAATTTCTAGTCACTTGGGCATGATCAGACAAGAGGATCAGTCACTGGGGCATTTTTCCCATAGGAGGACCATGGGAGCATACATCACAGAGGATAGCCAGTCACTGTGGCAACCATCACAGAGGAGTTTTCAACTGGCGAATTCATCACAGAAGAGGTGTAGTTACTGGGCTTCCATCACAGAGGAGGGCTATTCCCTATGACACCCAATTTGGAGAATGACCACTACCTGGGGCACCTCAGAAAGGTAGCCCACTCAATGAAGCATCAATAATGGAGAAGGCCCAATAAGAGGAACACTCTTCACAAAGAGGAGCACCTCAGGAAGGTAGCCCACTCAATGAAGCATCAATAATGGAGGAAACCCAGAAAGGGCACCCAAAGGTAGAAGAGGCCCAGTCACTGCAGCACCCAAAATAAAGGTAGTTCAGTCACCATGATATCCATCACAGAGAATGACTACTCATTGGGGAACTCATCATATAAGAAGACTAGTCACTGGGCAAAAATCACATTGGAGACCCAGTCACTGTGGCACACATTAATGAGGAGGTCCAGTCACTGAGACATTCATAACAAAAGAGGGCCAATCACAAGGTCAGTCATTATGGAGGAGGCCCAGTAAATGTGACACCCACTACAGAGGAGGACTAGTCACTAGGGCAACTATTATGGAAGAGATCCAGGCACTGAGACACCAATCACAGAGAAGGCCAGTCACATGGATAAGGGTCAGTCACGGGGGAATCCATAAGGAAACAGCCCAGTAAATGGAACACCCATTATAAAGGAGGGTTCTCACTAGGGCATCCATTATGAAGGACGGCCAGTCACTGCGGAACAAAGCACAAAGGAGCCAATGTCACTGAGGACTCATAATGAAGGAGGTCTAGCAAATGAGGCACACATTATTGAAAGAACATAGTCACTAGGTCAGTGACCACAGAGGAAATCTAGTCACTGGTGCACCCTTCATACAGGAGGACTAGTCATTGGTACAACCATCACAGAGGAGGTCTAGGCACTTCAACACTCATAACAGAGAATACTCAGTCATTGGAGTACCCATTATGGAAAAAGATCATTCATTTGGGCAACCACCACAAAGAAGGGCTAGTCACTGGAACAGCCATTATGTTGGATGGAATGTTTAGAGGAGCACTATTCACTGGTACAACCATCATATAGGAAGGCTGGTGATACCATAACAGAAAATGGCCTACTGAGGATACGTTCTCACTGAAGAACATATCTCACAGAAGGGTCAATCACAGAGGCAACCATCAGAGAGTAAAGTCAGTCATGAGTCACAATTAGGAGAAGGCCTAGTCACTGGGGCACCCATCATAGAGGAGATCTATTCCTTAGGCACCCTGCACAGAGAAAAGGCAGTTACTGGAACATCCATAATAGAGGTGGACCAGTCACTGGGAAATCCATACATTTGAGAGTCAGTCATGGAGGCATTCACAGAAGATGGCTATTCA
>CAUYQG010140322.1:0-10012 GCA_963574415.1 Tarsius wallacei
TGTAATTCCGGCTACTCGGAAGGCTGAGGCGGAAGGATCGCTGGAGCCCAGCGGGTCGAGGCTGCGGTGGCCGGGAGCGGCCACTGCACTCCAGTCTGGGCGACAGAGTGAGACTCCAACTCAAAAAAAAAAAAAAAAAAAGAGCCAAAGTAGACTGGGCGCAGCGGCCCATGCCTGTAATCCCAGCACTTTGGGAGACTGAGGTGAGGGGATTGCCTGAGCCCACGGGTTTGAGACCAGCCTGGACAACTTGGCGAGACCCCGTCTCTATAGTAAATCAAAAAATTAGCTGGGTGTGGTAGCGTGTGCCTGTAGTTCCAGCTACTTGGAAGGCTGAGGTAGAAGAATCGCCTGAGCCCAGCAGTTCAATGCTGGGGTGGCCGTGAGCATGCCTCTGCACTCCAGCCTGGGCGATAGAGTGAGACTCCAAGCTCAAAAAAAAAAAAAAGCCAAAGTAGTAGTCTGACTTACAGAGGCCTGTGCATTGGCTAAGCAATCATGGCATCCCTGGAAAAGAAAAAAATGAGCAATGTACTGAATTCTTACTTGATCTATAGTAGAGGAAGAGTTCTAAATTGTGTGAACAGAAGACTAACTTGAGTCACCACAACAAAGAATCATGGCCTCTCAATCAATTTCTAGACTTGAGCGAGTTTACAGACTTGGAAACCCAGAACCCCAAGAGTGAAGGGGAGGACCCTTTGCTACACTGCCAAAATTTTATACTGTTGATCTTTCTCCCAGTCTTCATCCAAGGGATCTATGGCTATTTACCAGGATGGCTGTACACTAGGGAAAAGGAAGTCATCTGACTTTCCAGGGATTACTGGACACTGGCTAAGAGCTGACACGAATTCCTGGAGAACCAAAATGTCACTGTAGTTCATCATCAGAATACAGGCTTATGGAGGTCAAGTGATCAATGGAATTTTAGCTTGGGTGCTACTCAGAGTGAGCCAAGAGGATACACAAATCAATCCTGTGGCTATTTTCCCAGTTCTGGAATGTGTAATTGGAATAGATATACTCAGCAGCTGGCAGAATCCCCACAGTGGTTCCCTGACCTGTGGCGTGACAGCTATTATGGTAGGAAAGGCCAAATGGAAGCCACTAGAACTGCCTCTACCTACAAAATTAGTAAACCCAAAGCACACTGCATTCCCAGAGGGATTTCAGAGATTAGTGTCCCATCAAGGACTTCAAAGATGCAGGCGTGGTGATTCCCACCACATCCCCATTCAACTTGCCTATTTGGCCTGTGCAGAAAACAAACAAATCTTGGAGAAGGTGGATTATCATCAACTTCATAAGATGGTGATTCCATTGCAGCTGCTGTTTCAGATGTGGTTTCTTTTAGTATTATTATTATTTTTTTCAGTCGGAGTCTCACTCTGTCGCCCAGACTGGAGTGCAGTGGCATGCTCATGGCTACCACAGCCTCAACCTGCTGGGCTCAGGTAATCCTTCCACCTCAGCCTTCCAAGTAGCTGGAACCACAGGTGTGCGCCACCACACCTGGCTAATTTTTTGATTTATTGTAGAGATGAGGTCTTGCCATGTTGCTCAGGCTGGTCTCAAAATCCTGAGCTCAGTCAATCCTCTCGCCTCTACCTCCCAAAGTGCTGGGATTCTAGGCGTGAGCCACCATGCCTGGCACTCAGATGTGGTTTCATTGCTTGAGACGATTGGCACATCCTTTGGTACCTGGTATGCAGCTCCTGATCTGGCAAATGCCTTTTTCTTCACACCTATCCAGAAGGCCCACTAGGAGCAGTCCTCTCTCTGCTGGTGAGGCTGCCAGGACACCTTCACTGTCTTAGTTCAGGAGTACATCAACGCACTAGCCGTTTGTCATAATTCAGTTCACAGGGCTCTTGATTGCCTTTTCTTTCCACAATTCATGACACCAGCCCATCACATGAATGACATTATGCTGGATGGACCCTGGGAGCTTGAGGCAACTGCTCAGACTTATTGGTAATATATTTGTGTTTCAGAGGATGGGACAAAGAACCAACCACAATTAAGGGGCTTTCTACGCCAATAAAACCTCTAGGGCATGTTGAGACATCCCTTCTGAGATGAAGGATAAATTGTTGCATCCGGCCCCTCCTACAACTAAGAAAGAAGTACCATGCCTGCGGGCCCCTTTGGATTTTGGAGACCTGTGTTCCTCACTTGAGTGTTGCACTTTTTTTTTTTTTTTGAGTCAGAGTCTCACTCTGTCGCCCAGGCTAGAGTGCAGTGGCATGCTCACGGCCACCGCAGCCTTGATCTGCTGGGCTCAGGTGATCCTTCCACCTCAGCCTTCCAAGTAGCTGGGACCACAGGCACACAACACCGCGCTTGGCTAATTTTTGGATCTATTGTAGAGACGAGGTCTCGCCAAGTTGCCCAGGCTGATCTCGAACTCCTGGACTCAGGCAATCCTCTTGCCTCTGCCTTCCAAAGTGCTGGGATTACAGGTGTGAGCCACAGCGCTTAGCTCTACTCTGGCCCGTTCACTGAGTGATCTGGAAAGTTGCTGTTTTGAGTGGCACCCAAAACAAGAGAAGACTCTGAAACAGATCCGGGCTGCTGTGTGAACTGCTCTGTCACTTGGGCCATATGATTCAGCAGACCCAATGGTTCTTGAAGTGGCAGTTAGCAGATAGGAGTGTTGTTTAGAGCAAATAGCAGTGCAGGAGCCCTTAGGATTTTGTAACTAAGTCCTGCCATCCTCTGAGGATAACTTTTCTCCTATTCAGCATTCGGCCTGCTCATTGGGCCTTACTAAGTGACCATGTGACTGGAGCCACCCATTATGGCTGTGGTCTGACCCACCAGACCATGAAGTTGGGTGTGCATGGCAGCACTCCATCCTGAAGTGCAAGTCTGTACTTGGTCAGGCCCAAGCAGGCCCTAACTTACTTATGTAAGTTCCATGATTAAGTGGTTCAAATGCCCGTGATTCCTGCTCCTACTACACAGCCTTCACTCTCCCAGCCCGCACCTGTGGCCTGGTGGGAAGTTCCTTGTGATCAGCTGAAAGAGGAAGAGAAAATTCACATCTGGTTTACGGATGGTTCTGCACAATATGCAGGCACCACCCCAAAGTGGACAGCTGCAGCCCTACAGCCCCTTTCTGGGACATCCTTGAAGGACAGTGATGAAGAGAAATCCTCCCTGTGGGCACAACTTCAAGCAGTGCCCCTGACTGTTTATCATGCCTGGAGGTTGAAGTGGCCTGAGGCTTGAGTTTGTATTGATTCAAGGGCTGTGCCAATGGTTGGCTGCATGGTAAAGGACATGGAAAGAAGACATGATTGGAAAATTGGTGACAAGGAGATCTAGAGAAGAGGTCTGTGGGTTGACTTCTCTGAGTGTGCCAAGAATGTGAAGATCTCTGTTCTGTGTGAGTGTTCATCAAAGGATGACCCCGGCAGAAGAGGATTTCAATCATCAAGTGTGAGAGTGCAGTGTTCCAGGCAAGACTGGTGGTAGAGCTGGGACCGTGTGTGATTCTCAGAATCGAGGAGAAGCTGCTGCATCCGGGACTATGACACTTCGTCTGGACAAAGATGCTGATTATTGGTGAGTGGAGAGACTGTACAGCAACTGGCGGGAATTCACGGGTTCAGTGTCGCACCCCTTTCATTGCTCCTGAATCATTCACCGCAAGTGGCCACTAGCACCGCCCCACAACAGGGAATCCCCCTCAGTCGTCCTGCCCTGCAGCCACCGCCATCCTACCTGGTCATGTGTAACAGTTGCCTCACAGTCTCTTCACACCCTAGGTTTTCATTAGCCAGAAGCAGCTGGCTTAATAGAACAGTGCATTGCCTTTTTTTTTTTTTCAGTGGGAGTCTTACTCTATCACCCAGGCTGAATTGCAGTAGATTGATCACAGCCACTGCAGCCTCGACCTGCTGAGCTCAGTCTTTCAAGTAGCTAGAACCATAGGCATGTGCCACCACACCTGGCTAATTTTTTAAAAATTTATTGTAAGCCGGGCTCGGTGGCTCAGCCTGTAACCCCGCACTTTGGGAGGCTTAGGTGAGTGGATTGCTGGAGCCAGAGGGTTCGAGACCCGCCTGGGCAAGCGAGACCTCATCTCTACAATAAATAAAAAAATTAGCCGGGTGTGGTAGCGCGCTCCTGTAGTTCCAGCTACTTGGAAGGCTGAGGTGGAAGGATCGCCGGAGTCCAGCAGGTCGAGGCTGCGGTGGCCGGGAGCGGCCACTGCACTCCAGTCTGGGAGACAGAGTGAAACTCCTACTCAAAAAAAAAAAAAAAAAAAAAAATTTATTTTAGAGATGCGCTCTCATCAAGTTGCCAGGGCTGGTCTGGAATACTTACCTCGGCCTCCCAAAGTGCTGGGATGACAGGTTGAGCCACCGAGCCCAACCTAAATTCAAAATTTGAAGTACAGGTTCAACTGAATGCATATTGCTATTATATAATCATAAAATTGAAAAATCATAAGTCAAACCATTGTTAAGATTCACTGCTTCACTAGATTAGCCTTAAAAAAGCAAATGAGAAAAACCTTCATCAAGTACGGCCTGTACTAAGAGATGCCCTATGGGAGCTCCTGTATTCCAGACATAGTCTTCCCTACTTCTGTTGTGCAGTAGCAATACAATTTCCTCTTGATAGTCAGGATCGGTCACCCAGCCAGGACAGTGATTTCCTTCTTTGCTTGTTAATTTTGGGTATGGGGAGCCCAAAGTGGCCGAGTGGCAGCCTCAACTTTTGCAACCAAGACCTCTAGACTAGCAGAGCCTACAGTCATGGGAATGGGAAGCAGAAATGTTGCTAGTGGATCACTAACAGTAATCATGAGTAGAGCCACACCTATTTCCACCCTTTGATTCCTGGCCTATGACTCTTGGTTGTAAGAGAAACGGCACCCTATACTGGATGCTGATTTAGGGAATATACAGCATCCTGGAGGATATCGCCTCAGTCCTGCAAGTTATCCCACCCGGTTAATGCTGTAATTGAATCTAAAAGACAATTCAGCCTGGGCTCGGGGCCTCAGCCTATAATCCCAGCACTTTGAGAGGCTGAGGCGGGTGGATTGCCTGAGCCCACAGGTTCGAGACCAGTCCGGGCAACTTGGAGAGACCTCATCTCTACAAAAAATTAGCTGGGCGTGGTAGTGCACACCTGTAGTTCCAGCTACTTGGAAGGCTGAGGCAGACGAATTGCTGGAGTCCAGTAGGTCAGTGCTGGGGTGGCCGTGAGTGTTCCACTGCACTCTAGCCTGGGCAACAGAGTGAGACTCTAACTCAAAAAAATTTTTTTTTTTAAATTTTGATCTTTTTGTGGGCTAGCAATGTGCTGTATGACATTCTCTCATGATGTTGGGCAGCGGCAGTGACTGCAGCGCCCAGCCACATGATCATGCAGGTAGACAGCCAATACTGTGTACCACAGTATCCTGTATTCAATATATATATATTTTTTGAGTCAGGGTCTCACTCTGTTGTCCATGCTGGAGTGCAGTGGCACAATCACGGCTCACCGCATATCTGATCTGCTGGACTCAGGCAATCCTTCTGCCTCAGACTTCTGAGTAGCTGGGATTACAGGAATATGCCACCATACCTGACTAATTTTTTTGATTTATTATAGAGACGAAGTCTCACCATGTTGCTCAAGCTGGTCTCAAACTCCTGGGTTCAGGCAATTCTCTTGCCTCTACTTCCCAAAGTGCAGGGATTGCAGGTGTGAGCCACTGTGCTCAGCCTGTATTCGATAAATTATATGAAACATTCAACATTTAATTATAAAATAGGCTTGTGTTAGATGATTTTGCCCAACTGTAGGCTAATGTAAGTGTTCTGAGCATGTTTAAGGTAGTCTAGGCTATGGTGTTCAGTGGGTTAGATGTATTAAGTTAATTTTTGACTTACGATATATTTATTTTTTGAGTTGAAGTCTCACTCCATCGCCCAGGCTGCAGTGCAGTGGCACGCTGCTCACAGTTACCACAGCCGCAACCTGCTAGGTTTTAGGTAATCCTTCTGTCTTAGCCTTCAAAGTAGCTGGAACTACAGGCACACACTTCCACGCCTGGCTAATTTTTTAGATTTATTGTAGAGACCAGGTCTCGCCAAGTTGCCCAGACTGGTCTCGAACCCCTGGGCTCAGGCAATCCTCTTGCCTCATACTCCCAAAGTGCTGGGATTACAGACTTAAGCCACTGCGCCCGATAGACTTACAATATTTTCAACTGAGAATGGGTTTATTGGGATGTAACCTCATTGTAAGTGGAGGAGCACCTGTACTATCATGCCTTGTGACTAAAGTCAATGAAAATGACAATAGCCCAATTCAGGTAGGGCTGTTAATGGCTCAGACCTTTCAGGAATGAAGCTTTGGGTCACCCCCCGCCCCCAGGCAAAGAACCCTGACCAGATGAGGTATTTGCTGAGTGCAAAGGAAATATGGATTAATTATAAAGACCACCTCTGCCAGGCACTGTTGCTCATGCCTGTAATCCCAGCACTTTGGGAGGCTGAGGTGAGAGGATTGTTTCAACCCGGGGTTCAAGACCAGCCTGGGCAACATGGCAAGACCTTGTCTCTACAATAAATCAAATAATTAGCCGAGTGTGGTGGCACATACCTGTGGTTCCAGCTATTTGGAAGGCTGGAGTGGAAGGATTGCGAGCCCAGCAGATCAAGGCTACCATGGCCATGAGTATGCCACTGCACTCCTGCCTGGGCAACAGAGTGAGACTCCAACTCAAAAAAAAAAAAAAAAAAAAGACCAACTCTGACCACATGAATATTTGCAGAAATGAGGACTGTAATACTTATGAATATTTTTTCCTTGTTTTGTTATGAATATGTTTGTATATATATTAACCAAATATTTTTATTTTCTTCCTTGTTATTCCCTTTTCATTGAACATAAGATGTATTAGTTATAGTTAACTAGGTTGGGCGTGGTGCCTTATGTCTGCAATCCCAGCACTTTGGGAGGCCAAGGCAGGAGGATTGCTTGATCCCAGGAGTTTGAGACCAGCCTAGGCAACACAGCAAGACTCTGCCTCTATAAAAAATTAGCCAGTCACAATGGCACATGCCTGTAGTCCTAGCTACTCAGGAGGCTGAGGTGGAAGGATTGCCTGAACCCAGGAGGTTGAGGCTGTGGTGTACTCCAGCCTGGAAGACAGAGACTCTGACTCAAAAAAAAAAAAAAGTTAACCTTTTATTACAGCATTTAAGTTACAGGATATCAAAAGAGAAGAATGAACATCACCCAGGGACTTTGCACCCTTTCCTGGGAAGGGCTGGTGTGTTTTTGGTTGTATGCAGGGTAGTTGTATCAAGTTAGATGTAAGTATGACTTTGTTTTTGCCTGTATTTGGAAATGAAGTGTGGTTTAAGACCAATGGGGAAAATTAAAATTCTTCCATGCCCTTAAAATGTTTTATCAAAACATTAAAAACAATCTTTAGCCTCAGTCTGGTCTTCCCTATTAGATAAGATTTATTAAGATACCAATCTTAGATTTACAGCATCTAGCCCAGAGCAAAGTTCCATTTCAGTAAATCCTTTCCAAGATCAGCTAACACAAGTTTAAATTTTATAAGAAGTACTTTCAACGCCTTCTTAATGAGACATGGTTCCCCACAGTGTGTGTTCTCCTTTGTTATAATAGGCAATAAATGCTGGCTGTGATGACTCACGACTGTAATCCCAGCACTTTGGGAGGCTGAGGCGAGAGGGCTGCCTGAGCCCAGGGGTTCAAGACCAGCCTGGGCAACTTGGTGAGACCTTGTCTCCACAATAAGCCCAAAAATTAGCCGGACGTGGTGGCATGCACCTGTGATTCCAGCTACTTGGAAGGATGAGGCAAAGGATCATCTGAGCCCAGCAGGTGGAGGCTGCGGTGGCCATGAGCATGCCACTGTGCTCCAGTCTGGGCAACAGAGTGGACTCCTATTCAAAAAACAAAACAAAACAATAAGCAATAAATGCAACTTGTTCAACTCCAGGTGTTTCTTGGCAGTCTCTGGGTAAGGGGCATTGACACTTGTTTATTTCAAAAATGCTATTTATTGTTGTTACTACTGTAAACAGAGTTTTCCTCATCCAGTATATCTTCTAATTGGTTAGTATTTGTGTATATTAATGCTATTGGCGATTATATGTTAATTTTATATCCTGTTATCTGGACAAATTCTTTTACTGTTTAGGTTGGTTTTATCATTTATTCTCTAGGGTTTTTCAGATATACAATTAGGTCATCTGCAAATAGAGACAATCTTTTTTTGTTTTTCCAATTCTAATGCCTCTAATTGTTTTCTTTTTCTTTTTTCCTTTTTTTTTGAGTCGAAGTCTCACTCTGTTGCCCAGTGCACAGTGAGAGCTCCCACTATCTCCTCTACTGTTTACCATCATTCTGGATGTATTTGCCAATGTGACTTGCCAAAACAAAACAATTAAGCCAGACACAATGGCTCAAGCCTGTAATCTCAGCACTTTGGGAGGCAGAGGTGAAAGGATTGCCTGAACTCAGGGGTTCAAGACCAGCCTGAGCAACATGGTGAGACCTCGTCTCTGCAATAAATCAGAAAATTAGCTAGGTGTGGTGGCACATGCCTGTGGTTCCAGGTACTTGGAAGGCTGAGGAGTGCAGTGGCATGCTCATGGCCACTGTAGCCTTGACCTGCTGGGCTCAGGTGATCCTTTCACCTCAGCCTTCCAAGTAGCTGGATCTACAGGTGCACGCCACCACGTCCAGCTAATTTTTATTTATTTATCTATTTATTTATTTATTGTAGAGACAAGGTCTCACCAAGTTGCGCAGGCTAGTTTCGAACCTGTGGGCTCAGACAATCCTCTTGCCTCGGCCTCCCAAAATGCTGGGATTACAGTCCTTGAACCTATTAATATAGTGACTTATATTAATAGATTTCCTAATATTGAACTATAATTACATCCCTGGTAGAAGCCTTACTTGGTCATGTGTACTATTCTCTTAATGTGATATTAAACTGTTTGCTAATATTTTTTTTTTTTTTTGAGTTGGAGTCTCACTCTGTCACCCAGACTGGAGTGCAGTGGCTGCTGCCGGCCACTGCAGCCTGAACCTGCTGGGCTCTGGTGATTCTTCCGCCTCAGCCTTCCAAGTAGCCGGAACTACAGGCACAAGCCTCCACGCCCGGCTAATTTTTTTATTTATTGTAAAGATGAGGTCTCGCCAAGTTGCCCAGGCGGGTCTGGAACCCGCAGGCTCAGGCAATCCACTCACCTTAGCCTCCCAAAGCGCTGGGATTACAGCCTGAGCCACCGAGCCTGGCTTGTTTGCTAATATTTTATTTAAGATGCTTGCGTCTATATTTATGTGATATTGGTCTCCAATTTTATTTTTTGTTAGTTTGTTTAGAGATGGGGTCTCCTTCTGTCACCCAGGCTGGAGGGCAGTGGCATGATCATGATGATCTTCGCTCACAGTAGCCTCGAACTCCTGGGCTCATGATCCTTCTGCTTCAGCATCTAAAGTAGCTGGGACTACAGGTGCATGCCACCATGCCTGTCTAATTTTTAAATTTTTACAGAGGTGAGGTTTTGTTATGTTGCCGAGAGTGGTCCTGAACTTCTGGGCTCATGCAATCCTCCTGCCTTGGCCTTTCAAAGTGCTGAGATTACAGATGTGAGCCATTGCTTCTGCCTCTTTTTTGTTACTATTATTAGATTTAATTATCAGTATTATTCTTGTTTCATAAAAGATGGAGATTTTCTTTCATTTTCAATGCTCTGAATAATTCCCATAGCAATTAGACTATCTGGTCTTAAAAGGTTTGGCAGAATTCTCCACATGAAATTATCAAGGTTGGATGCTTTTTCGTGGGGACAGTTTTGAGATATATATATATATATATATATATATATATATTTTTTTTTTTTTTTTTTTTTTTGAATTGAGGTCTCAGTCTGTTGCCTAGGCTGGAGTGGAGTAGCATGATCACGGCTCACCACAGCCTCAACCTCCTTCCACCTCAGCTTCCTGA
>CAUYQG010140323.1:0-17815 GCA_963574415.1 Tarsius wallacei
CGCATGCCTGTAGTTCCAGTTACTTGGAAGGCTGAGGCGGAAGGATCGCCGGAGCCCAGCAGGTCGAGGCTGCGGTGGCCGGGAGCGGCCACTGCACTCCAGTCTGGGCGACAGAGTGAGACTCCAACTCAAAAAAAAAAAGAATGTGTCAACAACTGGGCGCGGTGGCTTAGGCCCGTAATCCCAGCACTTTGGAAGGCAGAGGCGAGATAATTGCCTGAGCCCACAAGTTCAAGACCAGCCTGGGCAACATGGTGAGACCTCGTCTCTACAATAAATTTAAAAAAAAAAATTAGCTGGGCGTGGTGGTGCATGCTTGTGGTTCCAGCTACTTGGAAGGATCGCCTGAGCCCAGCAGGTCGAGCCTGCAGTAGCCATGAGCAGCGTGCCACTGCACCCCAGCCTGGGCAACCGAGTGAACTCTGACTCAAAAAAAAAAAAAAAGAATGTGTCATCAGTCGGACATGGTGGCTCATGCCTGTAATCCCAGAATTTTGGGAGACAGAGGTGAGAGGATTGCCTGAGCCCAGGGGTTCGAGACCAGTCCAGGCAACTTGGTGAGACATTGTCTCTACAATAAATCATAAAAATCAGCGGTTGTAGTAGTACGTGCCTGTAGTTCCAGTTACTTGGAAGGCTGAGGCAGAAGGATCACTTGAGCCCAGCAGATTGAGGCTGTGGTGGCCGTGAGTATGCCACTGGACTCCAGTCTGGGCGACAGAGTGAGACTGACTCAAAATGAAAAAAAAAAGCATGTGTCTTCATATTCTAGGCAGAGTTAAGCATTGCTGAATCCTAGTGTTAAATGATAATGATGTGAGAAGTATATGGTACCTTTTTTTTTTTTTTAATTTTAATCATTATGTCTCAGGATATCCGGAATCAGCGGCGATACCGACAGAGGAGAAAGGCTGAACTAGTGAAGTTGCAACAAACATATGCTGCTCTGAACTCTAAGGCCACCTTTTATGGGGAGCAGGTGGATTACTATAAAAGTTATATCAAAACCTGCTTGGATAACTTAGCCAGCAAGGGCAAGTGAGTAATTTTTTCTTTTAAATAATTTCAGAGGAAAGAATTAGGATGGGGAAAAAGAAGTAGCAGCAACTGAAGTGACACTGGAAGTTTTTACCTCAAACACACTGGGTCTATTTATTGCATCAGTCCTTTATTTTGCCTCTAAATTATTTATATAATTGCCTATTTCCACTTGTTAGTGCATGATGTAAATAGTGTGTGGGGGATTTCATGGATACTTATAGCTAAGCATCCCTTGTTCCACAGTATCTTCTTGGCCATAGAAATTAGAGAATCACGGGAGGAGATCATCTAGTGGTCCTAAAATTTTGATATTCTGGCCCCTCTCTATACCTTCTGGGGACAGGAGCACAGACTGACTTTTTCCTGGGCAGTGGCCACAAACCATCACATGCCTGATTTACAGGGAGGGAGCTGAAAACCCAGAGAGGTGAGGTGATAAGAGCAAATTCTATTTGTAGGATTAGTTTATTTTTTACTCCTATTATGAGTAGAACAGTAAGTACCTATATCCTCCATCTAGATTCACCTGTTTTTTCATTTTTATTCACTTCTATATTTTTTAGAGACAAGGTTTTGCTCTGTTGCCCAGGCTGGAGAGCAGTGGTGGGATCATAGCTCACTATAACCTTGAGCTTCTGAGCTCAAGTGATTCTCCTGCCTCAGCCTCTCAAAGTATTGGGATTACAGGCATGAGCCAATTCACCTTTTTTAACATTTTGCCCTGTTTCCCCTCTCTTTGGCTCACTCACTCTTATATGTGCACACACTCTTTTTCTCTCCCTCCCTGGAAGTCTTCCTGGGGTAAGGCAGGGCTGATGGGAAGGAATGAGAAGCAGGTCCCCCTAACCAAGCTGACTCCTATGAGTTTTTGGCATGTTCCCATCATTCTTTGTAGACTTTCTGACATAAAATGTTTCATGTTTAACCTGTAGTTTCTCCTCCGCAGGCCTGGAATGAACTATTTCTCCAAGCATTCTTGATTCCTTTTAATAAAGAATGTTATTTTGAATCTAAGAGCTAGACACTAGATGTGTTTATTGCCACATTCAGCACTGCTTCTAGGCCTTATAAGCAGACAGGGCTAGATTCTCATTTATTTTTAAATGGCTGCATACTATTCCATTGTATTGCTAGAAATAACAATTCACTTAAACAATTCTCTATTGATGGACACTTAAGTTGTTTCCAGTTGTTTATTGTTATTACATTCTGCAGTGAATAACCTCTTGTACACATGTCATTTTACAAATGTGGGCATATTTCTGAAGATAAATTCCTAGACATGAAATTGATGGGCAAAAAGGCTGTGCAACTATATTTTGATGTTTTTAGTTGCCTTCCATTGGGATTATTCCCATTTACACTCCTAGCAGCATTCCAGCTCTATTTCTTTTCTGTTTGTTTGTTTTTGAGTTGGAGTCTCACTCTGTCACCCAAGCTGAAGTGCAGTGGCACACTCACAGCCACTGCAGCCTTGACCTGCTGGGCTCAGGTGATCCTTCCGTCTCAGCCTTCCAGGTAGCTAGAACTACAGGCATACGCCACCACACCCGACTAATTTTTTGTTTATGGTAGAGACTAGGTCTCACCAAGTTGCCCTGGACTCAGGCAATCCTCTCACCTCCAACTCCCAGAGTGCTAGAGTTACAGGCATGAACCACCACGCCCCTACACCAGGGGCCCTGTTTCTTAAGACTCTCCCCTTGGGAATCCCATTTATCTCTGTTCTTCCCTTGCTTACTTTTCTGAGCGCTCCTTGCCTTAATTGTTCTAATAGCCTGCTAGCTTGGTTTCTTTTTCCTTGCTTGCATTCCTCTGCAATTGCTATGCTGATTTCAACACTTCTAAAAATTACTTATTTGAAGATATTTTTACTTTTTTCCTACACAGCTGAAGGGCTTAGGGCGACTTCTTCACCCCTGAGATTCAGTACCATTTCCTGAGGCTGGCATATCCCACTTCCTTGCCTAGGTTCCCAAAGGACAGAGGAGGATTAAGGCACTGTGAAATTCATGGGAGTTTTCTCAAATATAACTTAAAGACAGAAGCAGAGATTGCTTAGGCTAATCCTAACATTTATTTGCCATTTTAGAGTTGGTGTGTTACTTGTGCATGTGTATGAAAGTTTTCTGACCTCATTTCCTTGAATTACCAATGATGAAGACTCATAGTAGATGGCCACTTCTAGAAAGTATCATGATGTGATTTTTACAGGGTCTCCAAAAAGCCTAGGGAAATGAAAGGAAAGAAAAGCAAAAAGATTTCTCTGAAATATACAGCAGCAAGACTTCATGAAAAAGGAGTTCTTCTGGAAATTGAGGACCTACAAGTGAATCAGTGAGTATTTATTTACTTTTTGACTTTGTTCTATAAGTTAATTTTTAAAAAATTTTTGCACTTATCACATCTTTAGCTTCTTGTCTTTATCTTTCTAGGGGTACTTTTAGTATTTTTTAATGTTTTTAATATTTTTATGTGCAGAATTAGGCTTCAGAGTTAATTTGTCATAAGAGAGTTTTTCTTTTTCTTGTCTCTGGAACATTTGTCTCAGGGGATGTTCACACTTGTTTGTTTGGATCTGATCTTAATTTTTCCCCTTTAAAGCAGAAGGCATTACTTGGGTTTCTTCTGTGTCTGAACCAAGAATAACAATAAGAGGAGTTCACTTTACTCCACTTGTGGCTAGGAACCTGGGACTTAGCCTCATTTTCTTTTCTGGGGAGCATCAACTGTTTTGCACATGGCTCATGGATCTGGACCTCACATTCTCCCACAGATCCTGGGCCCAGCACCATTAACAAGTATTTATTGAGCATCTACTCAGTCAGCTCTGTAACCTCAGGCCACTGCACTTTCTCTTCTTTGTGTCTGTTTTTAAAAAAAAAAAAAAAAAAAAAGGCCAGGCTCATTAGCTCACCCTATTATCCCAGCACTTTGGAAGGCCAAGGGGAGTGGATTGCCTGAGCCCACGGGTTCGAGACCAACCTGGGCAACTTGGCAAGACCTCATCTCCACAATAAATTTTTTAAAAAATTAGCCAGGTATGGTAGCACGATCCTGTAGTTCTAGCTACTTTGAAGACTGAGGCGAAAGGATCACCGGAGTCCAACAGGTCGACGCTGGGGTGGCTGTGAGCATGCCACTGTACTCTAGCCGGGCGACTGAGTGGGAAAAAAAAGATTTTTTTTTTTTTTTTGAGTTGTCTCACTCTGTCGCCCAGACGCTTCCGGCCACCACGGCCTCGATCTGCTGGGCTCCGGCGATCCTTCTACCTCAGCCTTCTAAGTAACCAGAACTACAGGTGTGGGCTACCACGCCTGGCTAATTTTTTTTTATTTAGTGTAGAGATGAGGTCTCTCCAAGTTGCCTGGGTGGGTCTCGAACCTGTGGGCTCAGGCAATCCACTCGCCTCAGCCTCCCAAAGTGCTGGGATTACAGGCTGAGCCACCGAGTCCAGCCAAGACTGTTTTAAGAAAGAAATTTTTAAATGTTTTATTCTAAAAGAATACATATTTATTATTCAACTTTGAAAATATGGTAAAACATAAAGGAAAAAAGCACCTATAATTCTACATGCCTGAAATAACCACTGAAATTATTTTAGTATATCTTCTTTTATGTTCCTATTCACATAAGTGGTTTAAGTGGTGTTGATCCACCACTTACATGCTTATCTACATTTATCTACCTACTTACTATTTTTTAACATAAATTGCAGTGATACTGTTTATGGTCATGTATCCAACTTTTTTCTTATAACATTACAAGAACATTTTTCATAATCTTTGAAAGCATCCTTTTTTAAAAAAAATATTTAAGTTCAGGGGGTACATGTGCTGGTTTGTTACATGGGTATATTTTGTGATGATAAGGTTTGGGCTTCTATTGACTCCATCACCCAAATAGTGAATATGGTGCCCAATAGGTAGTTTTTCAGCCCTTGTCCCCCTTCCTCCTTCCCTCCTTTTGGAGTCCCCAGTATCTGTTGTTCCCATCTTTATGTCCTGGTGTACCCAGTGTTTAGCTCCCACTTACAAGTTGAGAACATGAGGTATTTGGTTTTCTGTTTCTGTGTTAATTTGCTTAGAATAATGACCTCCAGCTGCATCCATGTTGCTGCAAAGGACGTGATTTTGCATAGTATTTTATAGTGTATGTGTACCAGATTTTATTTATTCAGTCCACTGTTGATGGGCAGGCACCCAGGTTGGTTCCACGTCTTTGCTACTGTGAATAGTGCTGCCATAAACATACAAGTACAGGTGTCTTTTTGGTAGACCTGTTTATGTTCCTTTGGGTATATACTCAGTAATGGGCTTGCTGGATGGAGTGGTAATTCTCTTTTTAGTTCTTTGAGAAATCTCCAAACTGCTTTTCAAAGGGGCTGAACTAGTTTACATTCCCACCAGCAGTGTATGAACAACTTGCTAACATCTGTTGGTTTTGGACTTTTTAGTAATAACCATTCTATAACCATTCTGACTGGTGTGACATGATATCTCCTTATCAGTTTGATTTACATTTCTCTTACTAGTGATGTTGAGCTTTTTTAAAAAATGTTTTTTGGCCATTTGTATATCTTCTCTTTTGAGAAGTATCTGTTCATGTACTCTGCCCACTTTTCTTTTATTTTTTGAGTCAGAGTCTCACTTCTTCGCCCAGGCTGGAGTGCAATGGCACACACGCTCACGGCCACCCCAGCGTTGACCTTCTGGGCTCCAGCGATCCTTCCACCTCAGCCTTCTAAGGAGCCGGAACTACAGACGCGCACTACCACACCTGGCTATTTTTTATTTTATTGTAGAGACGAGGTCTTGCCAGATTGCCCGGGCTAGTCTCAAACCCGCGGGCTCAGGCAATCCACTCGCCCGGCCTCTGCCCACTTTTCAGTGGGGTTGTTTGGTATCTTTTCTTGTCGATTTAAGTTCCTTATAGATTCTGGATACTGGTCCTTTGTCATATTCAACAAGGGTTGAAAAACTACCTGTCGGGTATCATATTCACTATTTGGGTGATGGATTCAGTAGAAGCCCAAACCTCACCATCACAAAATATACCCATGTAAACATTTCTTTTAAAAAAAGGATGCTTTCAAAGATTATGAAAAATGCTCTTGTAATGTTATAAGAAAAAAGTTGGATACATTTGCAATAGTTTGCAAATATTTTCTCCCATTCTGTAGGTTGTCTGTCTGCTCTGTTAGTTTCTTTTGCTGTACAGAAGCTGTTTTAGTATAGATGATGTCCCGGTCATCAGTTGTTTTTGCTGCATTTACTTTTAAGGGCTGTCATAAATTCTCTGCCAAGGCCAGTGTCTAGAAGAGTATTTCCTAGGTTTTCTTCTAGGTTTTTTATAGTTTGAGAGCTTACATTTAAGTCTTTAATCTATCTTGAGTTAATTTTTGTCTATGGTGAGAGGCAGAGGTCCAGTTTCATTCTTCTGCATATGTTTAGCCCATTTTCCCAGCCCCATTAATTGAATAGGATTTCTTCTCCCCCATTGTTTATTTTTGTCAGCTTTGTTGGAGACCAGTTGGTTGTAGGTGAGCAGGTTTATTTCTTGATTCTCTATTCTGTTCCACTGATCTGTGTGTCTGTTTTTGTACCAGTACCATGCTGTTTTGGTGACTGTAGTCTTGTAGTAAAATTTGTGATACCTTTGATTTTGTTGTTTTTGGTTAGGATTACTTTGACTATCTGAGCTCTTTTTTGGTTCCACATGAATTTTAGAATTGGTTTTTCTAATTCTGTGAAAAAATGACACTGGGAATTTGATAGGGATTGCATTTAATCTATAGGTTGCTTTGAGAAGTATGGACATTTAATAATATTGATTCTTCCAATCTATGAATGTACATAAAATATTTTTTCCATTTGTTTGTTTCTTTTAGCAGTGTTTTGTAGTTCTCATTGTAGAGAGCTTTCACCTCCTTGGTTAGATGTATTCCTAAGTATTTTTTGTATTTGTGTGGCTATTGTAAATGGGATTATGTTCTTGAATTGGTTCTCAGCTTGAACATTATTGAGCATCCTTTTATTTTTTATTTTTTGAGTTGGAGTCTCACTCTGTCGCCCAGGCTGGAGTGCAGTGGCACACTCATGGCCACACCAGTGTCAACCAGCTGGGCTCCTGTGATCCTTCCACCTCAGCCTTCCAAGTAGCTAGAACTACAGGCGTGTGCTACCACGCCCAGCTAATTTTTGATTGTAGAGATGAAGTCTCACCAAGTTGCCCCGGCTGGCCTCAAACCCACGGGCTCAGGCAATCCACTCGCTTCAGCCTCCCAAAGTGCTAAGTGCTGGGATTACAGGCTGAGCCACCGACCCTGGCCATTAAGCATCCTTTTTAATGGCTACATAATTTTCCATATTTTAGTCATTCATCTATTGTAGAACACTTAAGTTGATTTTGCATTTTACATTATTGTGCATATAATAACATCGTAATATATAAATCTTTGGTCCTTCTTTCAATTACTTTTTAAAATAATAGTTGCCTAAAAATTTAATTTTTGGTCAGTGTATAAATGAATTTTTATTGTGAAAACATATAACATAAAATGTTAACCATATCTAAAGGGTACACAGTTCAGTAGTTCGATATATTCATATTGTTCAGATCACCGGAAGTTTTTCATCTTGCAAAACTGAAGCCCATGCTCATGAAACAACAGCTCCCCATGTCCCCTCCCCAAGCCTCTGGCAGCCACCAATCTGCTTTCCATTTCTGAGTTTGACTACTTTAGTTACCTCATATGCATGGAATCACATCGTGCTTGTCTTTTTTTGTGACTGGCTTAGCATAATGTCCTCAAGGTTCATCCATGTGACAGGATTTCCTTCCTTTTGAAGGCTGAATAGTATTTTATTTATGTGTATGCCACATTTTGTTTATCCATATATTCTTGATAGACATTTGGTTCAATTCCACTTCTTGGCTATTGTGAATAATATTGCAGTGACCATGAGTGTGCAGATATCTCTTTGAGATCCTGCATTCAGTTCTTTAGGATATGTACTCAGAAGTGGGATGGCTGGATCATATGTTAATTCTACTTTAAAATTTTTTTCTCTTTTTTTGAGTTTGAGTCTCACTCTGTCGCCCAGGTTGGAGTGCAGTGGCACACTCATGGCCACCGCAGCTTCGATCTACTGGGCTCAGGTGATTCTTCTGCCTCAGCCTTTCAAGTAGCTAGAACTATAGGTGCACGCCACCACACCCAGCTAATTTTTTTATTTATTGTAGAGATGAGGTCTCACCAAGTTGCCCAGGCTGGTCTCGAACCCATGGGCTCAGACAATGGCCTCCCAAAGTGCTGGGATTATAGGCATGAGCCACCGCACCTGGTCTACTTTTAATTTTTTGTGGAACCTGCCATACTGTTTTCCGTAGTGACTGAAAAAAATTGTAAACTATTACATGTATTGCCAAAATATTTTTCAGTCATGTCCAAAGTGTATGTGAAAGTGCTCATCTCACTACTTCCTTGCCATTATTGAATAATAAAATAATTTTTGATGCATTTGATTTAACAGTTAAAATACAATTTGTATTTCTGTTTTCTGGTCAGGTTTTCGATTGTGGACCTTAGTCTTTCTTTCTGTTTGTTTTTTGAGGGTTTTTTTTTTTAAATTGGACACTGTATGCGGTTTTTTAACTCTGTCTCAGTATTTATTATCTCTTCCCTTTTTGTTATTATTTTTCACCTACTGATTCAAGTACCTATTTTTTTTTTTTTTTTTTTTGCCTCTTTTCTTTATAATTTGCTTTTATGGACTTAGAAACCAGATAACCAACCAAATCTTTTTAAATGACTTATTACTTAAAATAAATATCTTTTGTTGTTTTGTTTTCTGAATTGGAGACTGCCTCTGTTGCCCAGGCTGGCATGTAGTATCATGTCATGACTACCACAGCCTCGAGCTGCCGGGCTCATGTGATCCTTCTGCCTCAGCCTTCCAAATAGCTGGAACTACAGGTGTGTGACACCACACCTAGCTAATTTTTTTATTTACTGTAGAGATAAGGTCTCGCCAAGTTGTCCAGGCTGATCTCAAACCTCTGGACTCAGGCAATCCTCTTGCTTCCGCCTCTCAAAATGCTGAGATTACAGGCGTGAGTCATTGTATCTGGCTAAAATAAATATCTTTAAAGAGTAACCTGTGAGGTGCTCCGGTTGAGTAAAATGCACGTGTTCCAGTGCATGGATTTTGTAACCTCTCTTAGCTTCTCAGTAACATCTTGGTTCTCAGCTCTGTTTATTGTGGGTAAGGTGGCTCCATAGTTGAGTCCCGGATATCTGGGGTGATATACTTTTATCTCCCGGAGAACAGTATAACACCTCTTTCTTCTGGTACCAACACATGTTCTGGCATGTAACATGTTGAGAATGAGTGATACCGTAAATATTTTTAATAGCAATTTATCCTTGGTTATACTTAATGAATCTACTCTTTCCAGAAAACCTCCTTCCTTGGTTCCTTTTGTACTGATCCCCTTTTGCTTGCTTACTTGCTTCTCTTAATCCTCAAACGTGCATGCATTCAAACACACACACCCTCTCCTTCTAGCCCAATTTCCTCCTTTTTTGCCTTTTATCATTAGTTTTCACTAGTGGCCACATGGAAGACCACAAGAATTCCTCTGATGGCATCCCCTCACAGACCATTCGTGGCATTCTTCAGTGACTCATCTTTCTGTAGAATATTTGTGCTGCAGGGAGAGGTTGCCATTCCTCTCTCCAAGTTCCAAAGCAGATGGCTCTTAGTCGTGGCAGTCCCATGCTGCTTCAGCGACAGACTCACTTTAGATTTGTATTTTCTTCCCCTCTCACCCTTGAAGACGTGGTTCCTCTCCTTTCCCCATTTCACAGAATATTTTTGTATGAGAACATTAAAAACTACACCCTTATGATGTTATGTTTCAACAGGTTTAAAAATGTTATCTTTGAAATCAGTCCAACAGAAGAAGTTGGAGACTTTGAAGTGAAAGCCAAATTCATGGGAGTTCAGATGGAGACTTTTATGTTACATTATCAGGTGAGTACGCACCAGGTGGAACCAGAAGCTTTCTGCATGAGGCTCTTGTCAAGGTGGGGAACAGATGAAAGGAGATCCATTAGGAGGAAACTACCCACATCCAGCACTGAGCTAGGCTCCCCACGGGAGAAGGACCTGCGGGTTTTGGTGTGTCTGGTTTGCTCTGTGCACTCTAGAGAGCCTCTGCAGATGTCCTGGTCCTCAGAAGACCTTCCTCTGAAGCTGCCACTGAGTGCCGCCACAAATGGAGCTGATGCCTTAACCTTGACCAAATGCTTTGGTACGAGTGTAGACGCTACAGAATTGTAAGCCTACTCAGTGGCTTGGAACCTTCTTTCTCATTCTGGTTTTATCTTTGAAACTGAATGCTATCTTAAATTCCAAAAGAACTTTGCAGTGATTCATTGTGTAGTGTAAATATCCCTAATTTTTATTTTGAAATATCTAATTTTTGCACAATAAAAAATACCAACATAGAGAGAATTCCCGAGTAAAATCCAGACTCCTTTAGATTTATGGACACAGCACCTAATAGTCTCTCCTGTCTCATTCTTGCATTGCCCACATAGCTGTGTTCTGCTACGCTGGTCAGGGGCCTTTCTGTGTACGTGCATTTGGGCTTCTGCTCAGACCCTTCCCCCACCCCTCCCCACCTCTTTTGTTCATCGTTTATTGAGTCCTTGAATGTGTGTTGCCTCCCCCAGCCAAGCCACAATAGGTGGTTTCCCCTTTGCTTCTGTAGCCCTCAGAGACATCCTCTGTTTATAGTAGGTGTTGACTTATTTCCCTTCTGCCCACTAGAACCGGACAGGTAGTATTTCTTAGTCATCCTTTGTTTCCTTCTCAATGACCAGTAGACCCTTAAAACATGTTAACTGAACAGATGTGAAATGATTCTGTGATATACACAGCTAACTAAGTATTTCCACCAAAAAAAGAAAAAAAGGAACCTCTTGTTCCTTAAGTTTCACTAAATTCTGTTAGGCCAACCAGTCTCCCTGAAGTAGCTTATTCATTCATGTACAAATTCATTTCAATGTGGAATGACTGCCAGGTATGAAATGTTATTCTAGGCACAGGCAGCATATCATGGTATCAGCAGCCCTCTGGAGCTGCAAAGATTTTTCCAGAAAATGAATTGATTGAACTTTCAGGGGTCCTTTCAAGACCTTTGACCCTTGCTTTCTCATCACCAGTTTTCTAAAGTTCAGGGATGAGACTGCTCAGATTTCTTCAACTTGCTCTGGATAATGGAGGTAATGGGGAATGCAAGAACTTTGCTGTTAGATCTGATTTACCATAACCGTCTCTGCTCTGTTGGGCAAGTCATGCAACATATGGAAGCCTCAGTAGCTTGTCTTTAAAGCTGGGATAATCACACCTCATAAGTCTTTTGTGAGGACTTAAAAAGATAGCATATAATGTGCTTACACAATGCTGAGCACCATATGGCAGACGATAAATGGTCTTAAATAAAGGGTCCTCCCTTTTTCCCTTGCCTTCAGGGTGGAAAAGCTTTTTCATATGAAATAGAAATGGAAGAATCTAGTAGATGCTATTGAAACAACATTAGTAACCTTGTCTCATTTTCATTGGCTATTCTATTTCATCATAGGTAGAAATGCCTTCACCTTTTCCATGTTAAAACAGGTGACCCATAACATAGATTAAATGGGAAAATGTCATTGTGACTTCTGAAATAAAAAGCTTAGATGTGTGTGACAACTGAACATGCTACTTTTTCTTTGCACATTTGGTGAATTTTGATACGAACAACGTGACTTACTACTCCAGATTAACCAGAAGATTCCCTTGGCCAACACGCCTTGTTGCCCCAGCTTTCAGGGCTGTGCAGTGGGCAGTTCTGTAGCTGGGAACTTTCCTCTCGCCCCAGTTTACACCTGGCACCCAAAACATGCCTCATTCCGTCTGGATCCCTCTCTACATTGTGTCCCTTCTTTTCTTGTTCCACAGACTTGATTAACTGTCAAAAAAAATTTTTTTTTTAAACAGGACCTGCTGCAGCTACAATATGAAGGGGTCGCAGTCATGAAACTATTTGATAGAGCTAAAGTAAATGTCAACCTCCTGATCTTCCTTCTCAACAAAAAGTTCTACGGAAAGTAATTGATCATTTGCTGCCAGCCCAGAAGGATGAAGGAAAGAAGCCCCTCACGTCTGCCTTCCTGGGTTCCTTCTCTACCCACTGGAAGCAAAGACCCAGCCCACAACAGTGCCTCACTCTGATACATTCCCAATGCCACATTTTTTATTCCTCTCGCTCTGGCGGGACAGTTGTTGCCCTCTTTTGTAATGAAATTGTGTTTCAGGCTTAGTCTGACCTTTCTGGATCCTTCATTTTCTTCCATCACTTAGAAAAGAGTGGAACTTCCACTCAAATCTGTTGTTACGGTCTTAGATGTCGCATTCTATATTGTAAGCTTTGGTGTCTGTTCTAATTAGCAGTAGGGATAATAGGATTCAAATTCTTTTTAGGTAGAAGTGGAAGCTATTAGCACCAATAACATACATGCATAGAAGATACAATTAAAATGTCAAGTTATCAGCAGTTATTAGGTTGTCATTTAAAAGTGAAGCTCCTTTATAGTCCTGTCTCATCAATAAAATTGAAGGAATTGGGGAACATGGGTTCTCTTCCATTCTGGTTTGTTTTTTTTTTTTTTTTAATGGGCAGGGGCTCATGGAAGTTACTGTTCTTGTTCTAAGGAAGCATTTCTTGAAAAAAGGAGATATTGTTTTTAAATCTCACCATCAAATTTGGACGATTCTGTTTATGTAACTCCCTCACTAATGGATGGGAGAGTCCCACTGATGAAATTCGGCTATGGAGGTAAATTCCTAATGGGCTGAAGCGCCCACCTGTTTGTACGGGTGCAAGCAGACTCATCCAAGCAGACAGTGCACTCCTTCCCTGCAGCAGAGGAGTGGATTAGTCCCAGCTCAGAATGTAATTGTTTTAAAAACTTTCTATATCTTGAGTGCCTTATTAAAGCATAGATTTATTTCTTGAAATGCGGGTGATAGGAATTTTAAAGATTTATATAATGCTTCATAAGCCTTTGGGATACTCTAAGAAAAGAGTTTTTAAAAATTGGTTTATTTGTATATCTGAACTCTTGAAACTTTCTTATAGCTAAAACACTAGGATTTAGCTGCAGGGTTGCAGAGAGGTAATCCTGCCTTAAATAGTCCAAAAAACAAACAAAACCAGTCACCCAGGTTATTAAAATCCATTTTTCTTCGCATTTCTTTCTCCTCTTTTCTTTTGCTGCCCACGTTGTGCCTTTATTTTATAAAACCCAGTTTTCTGGGGTTAGTCAAAAACAATTCAGCTCTAAACATTCAATTTAGGAAGCATTTGTTCTTGGATTAAAAAGTCATCTACTTTTTTTAAAAAATCTATTTATCCAGGAAAATTTATTGAAATCATGCTATTGAGCCTCTATTTTCTTTGATATTTTGGTTCGGTATTCTTTTATCATAAAATATAAAACAACATAATAAACTAACGTTAAAAGATTATGGATGTATATTTAAGGCCAACAAACTTTTAATTAATAACAAAGTATGTGGTATATCCCTATTACAAATATAAATATAGATGAAGTATTTTTTTGAGACTGTTTACTGAGTCAGGTCCATGGTGATAACCCAGAAGGAGGCATGGAGTGGTAGAAAGGATTTGCCACTACCATGACCTTGTGTTTTGGAAGATAAATTTTTAAGTAAACATTTCCCTCAGATTAAAAGAAGATGTCATTACTACTAGCATTGCCTCAAAAACTAGGGCCAACCGAAGTGTGTCAACCCTGTTTCCTTAAAAGAGGTTGTCCATCCAAAGGCCCCATCCAAGACCTACATTAGTAAGCAAATTTACAGCTCCTTCAATCAAATATGCAGTTTCAATTATTCGTTAGGATTATCATACCCTAAACAAACCTCTAATGCAAAATAGCACAAAGCAGCACTTGAAGAATATTGATGACCATATCGAATAACGGTTTTAAATGGCATCGAGAATGCCCTCTACAGGAGCTGGAACCATGTGGTCTCATTCTTTTATTTATTAGTGTAGCCTTTTCTGTCTCATCTCTCTCCTCTGACCTTCTCTTCAACCAGCCATCATGACATTTACCATGAATTTCCTTCCTCTCAAGAATTTGGACTGCCCATCAGATTGTTGTTGCACACAATTGCCTTTGTATCTCTGTATGAAATAAAAGGTCATTTGTTCATGTTTGTGTTTGCTTTTCTCAGTTTTATTGTTATCAGTTCCTGCTAAACAGTGTTGACTGGAGTGAGGTTTAATAGTGAAAACCACAACAGAAAACAACCCCTTCGTTTATAGTCTCTTAAGGGAGCAAACACAAGTCTGCTATCAAATCCCTGAATAGCCCAAAGTGATGTTTAATGTGTGAGTTTAGCCTTTTTGAATAGAATATGCTTCAAGTGTCATCAACATAAAAAGGGGGGGGCACACATAATTCTAGTTGGCTGCTAGCTGGAAGCTTCAAACTGCACAGCATTTAACATTAGTTTTTGAACATCAGCACACTAGTTGCTGAGTACTAGTCATAGTGTGCCCCTCAGGGGCCTTGTGACACGCAGGTCACCAGAAAAGACTAAGGGAAGGTGGATATGGAGAAAGTAAACAGCAACAGCAGCTGCCAAAACAAAAGTGGCTTTAGCATCAAAGGGCATCCTTACTTAGAAATACAAATGCGGCAACTCATGCCTGGAATCCCAGCACTTTGGAAGGCTGAGGTTAAAGAATTGCCTGAGCCCAGGGATTCGAGACCAGCCTGGGCAAATGGGCAAGACCTCATCTCTACAAAATATTTTTTAAAAATTAACTAGGCATGGTGGCTTGCCTGTAGTTCCAGCTACTTGGAAGGCTGAGGCAGAAGGATCGCCTGAGCCCTGGAGGTGGAGGCTGCAGTGGCCATGAGCATGCCACTGCGCTCCAGCCTGGGCAACAGAGAGACTCCAACTTGAAGAAAAAAAATCCCCACATCATTATCACACCTGAGAAATAATTTTAAAATATCAAGCATACAGTCATCGTTTACATTTCTTCATCTTGTTTAAACTGTGTGTATATTTGAATCAGGTGCCAAACAAGGTCCACACATCCCATCTGATTGATAGGCCTCTCAAATAGCTTAATCTAGAAAAATCTCCCTATATTTTTTTGTCTTGCAATGTATTTGGTATCAATCCTGTAGAATTGCATTCTGGATTTCTTATTTCTTGTGGGATAGACTCAGTCTCAACCTTTTGGCAAGATTATTGCATCTCACCAGGAGGCATATATTTTTATGACATGAAGATGGATTATTGGATTCAGATGGTGCCATCTTGACCCACTCTATGGTTTTCCATCAGCTGACACGTGTCACATTGATTTCAGCAGCCACTGATAACAGCTGCCTAGATCTCTTATTTCATCAGGAGTTGCAAAATGGTGATATTCTATCATTCTTTCTTTGTTTAATGAAATTGTCCTAAAAAAAAACAAAAAAAAAAACCTTCCACTTGTCAACTACTTTGTTGTGGAACACTTATATAGGAAAAGATAAGATTCTCCCTTTATTTACCAGTTTTCAGAATGAGCTGCTTCCTTAGTATCTTCTAAAGGTGACCACTGAGGTTTTATTTTTTAAAAATCATTAGCTCCTGGATTTTTAATATATTTTCTTTCAATCCACTGTGTGTATATAGATAGATAACTATGAAACATTTTTTTAATGCTCAAATCGTCCTCTCTTTGGCCGGTAGAAATACCTTCATGGTAACCGTTGAGTACTTTTGACATGACACTAGTCTTCTTTGGGAGTTTCCTTACTTTCTGGCATACAATGATCTAGCCTCATCTTGTTACATATCTCACCCCAGATCTGAAATCGCCATTTCTCCAAGGAGCCCTGGTAACTGTTCATGAGAAATGGCATTTAGAAAATATAGTCTGTGAAGAAAATGTGGTACATATACACAACAGAGTATTATGCAGCCATAAAGAAGAACATAATCATGGACTTCACAGCAAATTGTATGGAGTTGGAGACCATCATACCTTGCGATCTATCACATAACAAAGAACTGAAGGCTGGGCTCAGTCTATACACATCCCCATAGCTGACTTCAGGCCACTGACTTGAGATCATTGGTCACTAAATGTGGAGATGGGAGAGACACTGACCATCAGCTCTCCTGAGCCAGCACTCAAATAAGGCTTCTATTGCAAGGATAATAGGGGAAATTTGATGGATTTGAGAAAGGGCAAGAAAGAATCAGAGAAGTGAGCTGTAGGAGTGTGGAGCCTGGGTGGGGAGGGTGACTGAAAGATGGATGGGCTGGGAGGTTAGATTCAAGATAGGCTGTGCTGGGGATCACTTGCTGGTCCCTCCAGAGCCGCACCCGCCCCTCCCCCTTTGTGCCCTGAGAAACCGGCTGCAAGGACGGCATCGCTGTCTCTCTCCAGCCTCTGTTTGGGTTTGGCCAGTGGAGGCACTACCAGGAAACTGGAGGTCTGGGAGAAAGCAATTGGGCTTGATTCTGCCAGGTCATTATGAACTGGTACCTCTCTCCATCTAAAGCTAGAGCTCCTGGCAGGCTGCTCCCCTCAAACAATCACCCTCCCCCTGCGGTGAGCAGCAACCCCTCCCCAAGTTCCTTCAGGCCTGGCAAGCTGATGATTCCTGCTGAAACTGGCCCAGGGTACTGCATCATCCCTAGACCCTGTCCTGTCTATTAATTTCTCTTCAAGTTCCGCAGTTTGAGCGTGCCACCTGTTTTCTGCTGGGACACTGACTGATGCACAAGTGACCAATTAAGATCTCAATTAGTGAGAGAGTCGGTGGCCTGAATGGAATGGTAGTTGATAGGATAGAAAGACATGGGTGAACTCTAGAGAAATTTAGGAAGGAGAATTGATTTGCTGGATGTAGGAGAAGAACAGTAGAATACCCAGCCAGGAAGTGTCCTCAAGAAGTGTTCTGTGACCAGGTTCGGTGGCTCAGCCTATAATCCCAGCACTTTGGGAGACTGAAGCGAGTGGATTGCCTGAGACTGCGGGTTTGAGACCAGCCCAGGCAACTTGGTGAGACCTCATCTCTATGATAAAAATCCAAAAATTAGCCGGGCATGGTAGCGCGTGCCTGTAGTTCCAGCTACTTGGAAGGCTGAGGCAGAAGGATCACCAGAGCCCAGCAGGTCGACACTGGGGTGGCCATGAGTGTGCCACTGCATTCCAGTCTGGGCAACAGAGTGAGACTCCAACTCAAAAAAAATAGTGTTCTGTGATCAGGGACATTTGGGGAGTGCCACATTCTGTCATTCTATTTGGAAGTCACAACACATTAAAAAGCTCTGAGAAGCCGGGCTCAGTGGCTCAGCCTGTAATCCTGCGCCTTGGGAGGCTGAGGTGACTGGATTGCCTGAGCCCGTGGGTTCGAGACCTGCCTGGGCAACTTGGCGAGACCTCATCTCTACAATAAATCAAAAAAATTCCTCAACAAAGTAGGTATAAAAGAAAAAATCCTAAAGGCAGCAAGAGAGAAGGGCCAGATCACCTAGCATGGAAGACCAATTAGAATAGCAGCAGATTTATCTACTGAAACCCTGCAGGCTAGGAGAGCTTGGAGCCCTACCTTCAAAGTCCTAAAAGATAAACAATTTCAACCAAGGATAACCTACCCAGCCAAGTTAAGCTTCAT